>VWZG01004355.1:130572-147937 GCA_013396735.1 Grallaria varia | reverse complement strand
TGTGTGTGTCCCCCTCTCTGTGGTGTGCCCACTCACCCTGGTGTGTGTGTCCCCCTCTCTGTGGTGTGCCCACTCACCATGGTGTGTGTGTCCCCCTCTCTGTGGTGTGCCCACTCACCGTGGTGTGTGCCAGCACAGCCCCGCCGGGCAGTGTGGCCGTGGTGCTGGCGGGCACACCTGGCGGCTGCACCACCTTGGCAGGCACGGGCAGCCCCAGGCGGACGGTGGACGTGGCTACAGACGTGGGCTGCTGATAAAGGAAAAACAAGCATTTTAGGTTTTTTTACCTCTCTCTCAGTAACTTGATCTCCAAGACTCTTTAATAACAGTGATTGCAAGAATAATCATTATTTGTACAGCAAAAGAAAATGTGTTCTTAAATATATCTCCACAAATGAGCTTGCTGAGGTTCAGTGATAGGCTTGCAATAATTCTCCTAAAAGCTATTACTCATACAGCCATATGGAAAAGATCAGAAAAAGTGGATGTGACCTGCAAACAACTGATGTTACATTGATGCATTAGTTCAGTCATAATAATTACATGTCGGTATTCACCGGTATTTGAGTTCATCATCAGTAACACATTTTAGTCCTTTTGGTATTTACTGGCCTGTTCTAGTGCTTTTTCTTGAAGAAAATTAATGTGGAGAGAAAATTCAGAGCAGAAGGATATATTATAAATAATTTCAGATTGAATTATATAGAAAGTAACATGCACAGAAGTGAAATCTAAGCATTTGGAGAACCACTGTCATAGAATACACACCTTGTAACCAGACAGCAACTGGAATGTGAAGGGCAGAAAAGAAAACCACTGACTGACACCTTTCATTCAGTAGCAGACTCTACAACTCAGGACATTGATCTCATGCAGCATGCATATTAGTTATTTTTTTAATTTCATTTTAATTGTGAGATTGAAATCTCTTCCCATCATATAAAAGTACAGGACTTAGGAATAAAAATGTCTCCAGAAAAGTTGTTGCTTAATTCTACAGGAATGTAAACACCCTTATGAAAGAAATATATCACACAATATGGCAACAATGACAAAAAGAGAACCAGTCATTATTAAAAATGGAGGCCACATTGGTCTATTATGACCTGCATTTATTAAGATTTGCATTCAAACACATGCTTAGAAAAGACAAATTTTCGAAGTGGATGGGGTAATAAATCATGGACAATATTGTTTCTCATAGGATAAAATCAATTTTCCTTAATTTACATTTTAATTTATATGTCTCTGTAATTAATATTTTTATAAAGAACTGCTTATTTTAGAATCTTACACTGCCTACTAAGCCTACAAAAAACACTCCTTTAAAGAACATCCAGTACCCTCTCAGAGATCTCCAATAGGAACAGAGGCCCAGGCAGGCATTCAAAGCCCCAAGCAATCCTTACAAATCAGTCCAGCAACATCCTCTACTGGATATCAATCTTCTGTACTTGGGGGGAAAAGTAGGGAAAAAACCAAATCAAATAAATCTACCTGACATCTGAACAAAACCTTTTTTTGTTCTTTGTAAAGCTTCCAAGACTTTTAAAATCTTGGCTAGGGATGCCTTCCATACTGAGAGAGCCCAGCGACAAGAAACAGCAGCATCCTGAAGAGGAAGGATTGCCTGGTTTCTTGGAAGAAGGACCATATAAGCTTTTCCTGTTTTAAACACCCCACCTCTTCTCTCCATTGTAAAAATGACCACGTGTTGTAAATTTAAAATACTGGTTGAATGAGACTATATTTACCTGATGAATGTTTACCGTTAGAAACATAAATATTATGTATCTTGTTCATTTGCTTATAATCAGTGTTTTCAACCAAAAAATACAGAACACCTGTGGTATCTGCCCCCTGTTATCAGTACGTGCTTCCAGAGGCGAGGATTTGTAAAACAAACAGATAACCAGGGACACTTTTGGCAGCTACTCGGTTCCAGGCAAGATCTGCAGCCAGAAATCCACGAATACATCATCAGACTGCAAGCTGGAGAATTTTTTCTCAGCTAATAAATGCCCACGATTCATCAGAGGAACACACTTGAAAACAAAACTGCACATAATTAAAATATAAAATTTCACTATCATAATATTATCAAACTAAGTATGTGTTCCACTGTGCCAAACCACAGCAAACTGTGCAACTTGAAGACTAAATTCACCCTCAGTTTTAAAAATCAATAGTGACAAAAGCCTTTTGGCAGTAAAACTTATTAATGTGTTGGATATGAAGAAACAGCCTCACTACCAGAGAACTGCAGTTAGTTTACTAACATGGTTCCAAAACTCCTAAGTGTTAAACAGGTAAGTATGAAACAAGAGGATGAGAAACATAACAAGGAACTAGCCTGGGGAAATTCTTAAGCATCATGGAAATGATCTTCAAATGACAGCTACAAGTTGCCAGAAGACACTCTAAGGACTCCCAACACAAATGCTTCAAGAAGAACCGGTAAAAAATATTTAGAAACAAAATGCTGTGTTTTCTATGACAGGAAAGATGTAAACAGACCTCATGAGGAATCCAGTAAAAAGAAAACAAAACTTATCAGCATTATATAAAAAAAATCATAGCCCAATGTGTCAAGCTTCTACTGGAACAATCTAAAAGAATTTATGATGTTCCTTAAAGAAAAACTGCTGAGGTTTGGTAGGATGCTATTAAATTCCAAAATCACCCAGAGAGTTAGAAAGAAACACATTTTCAAATGTAACTATTATTTTTTATTAGACACACCAGATATTTTCACATTTCCTAAATACACAAAAGTAATGTTAGAGAGACTTTTGCCCTGTACTCAGACATTACCAGGCAGGAAAGCAGCACATGAATGAACACAGTATAAATATATATACATAACCCACTCCTCACGTCCATGGGGACACTGGAGAATGCCTGTGACACACAGACCTGAGCTGGCACTGTCACAGAGCTCAGAAATTCCAAGAGGAGCACAGCACCTGCTGCTGAGGACAGAAGGGTGTCACAAGGGACATGGTTCACACCTGGCCAGCCTGGAGCAGGGACTGTCCCAAGGTTTGCTCTGCTCACCCAGGTCCCACAGGGAACACAAGTGATGCCAGTTTCAGGGCACAACAAGTCACTGCCACACAGGCAGAGCACACGAGAACTGCTCAGGGGGGAAATACTCTGTGTAATGTAAATTCACACCCTAAATATCATCTTCACTTTCTCCTCAGAGCTCTGGACAGATGAATGGAGAGGCAAAGTTACGCTGGACCTGCTGTGCACAAACAAGCTGTCTCTGTATTTGAAGGAACATACACGGCAGCATTTGAAAAAACAAGGCACTTGAATGTGGAGAAAGTAGTCCAAATAGCCAGGGATTATTTCTCACTGCCAAGGCAGGACTGCACCAATTTTAGACACTGCATTGCACATTCAGTGTTTCATCAAACCAAGACCATTTAAAGTGCCACAGGTTAGTATGGAAATCCTTGGAAACAGGTTTATGATATCCTTGTGTTTTGTACCACAGACCCATCCACTGAGGAACACTCCAGGTACCAGCAGCACTGACTCTGCTCTGCAAAGCAGGAGAGGTCTCTTTTGACATGTATGTTGCAGCTATTTCTCATAATCACTCCTGTCAGCAAACTTGGCCACTATCAACGACAAAAGGAAGAAAGAAAACACCCCAACAGCATTTGAACAAACATTAACACAAAAGCAGCGCCAAGTTTATCACAACACACATCATGACACCTCTTTACATGCCTTCCCACACATGGCCACACTAAGGATCACACAAAATTCAATTTTAACAGACTATGACCTTTGAGTTTAGATTTAAATTTGCAAAATCGGAAACAAAATTAAATTTTATTTCTAATCATTAATCTAGAAGACTTCTTATAAACAAAATAGGCAATGTTAAGATGCCATCTGAAATGCCTCAATCAATCAAAGATGTTGTTTAACAAACAGAAAACTGAAGTGGGATTGCAGACACTGGCAGCAGCAGAAGCTAAGGGTCAAATCTCAAAGCTCACTTGTACTGGGTTGGTGTGGCCAGGTTTGGGGTGGGGGAGCTACAGGGGAGGCTTCTGTGAGAAGGCCAAGGCCCAGGCCCAGCCCAGCAGGGATGGGGCAGCACCTCCGGGGTAACACGTAAAGAGGGGGAAAAACATCCCTGTGGAACTGCAGTGGGAGAGAGCAGTGAGGACATGGGAGAGGAGCAGCTGTGCAGAGCCCAGGGCAGGGCGGCAGGAGGGGCAGGAGGGGCTCCAGCACAGGAGCTGAGGGTCCCCTGCAGCCCCAGGGGCAGCCCATGGGGAGGCAGCTGTGCCCCTGCAGCACAGGGGGGTCCCTGGGGAGCAGAGACCCCCCTGCAGGAGCCCAACAGAGCAGGGGATGCCCAAAGGGGGCTGGGACCCCGTGGGGAGCCCCAGCCAGAGCAGCTCCTGGCAGGACCTGTGGCCCCATGGAGAGAGGAGCCCACGCTGGGGCAAGTTTGGTGGCAGGGCTTGGGACCCCATGAGGGACCCACTGTGGAACAGCCTGTTCCTAAGGACTGACCCCCTGGGGGACTCACTGTCCAACAGCCTGTTCCTAAGGACTGACCCCATGGGAGGGACCCCACACTGGAGCAGGGGCAGAGTGTGAGGAGCCCTCCCACTGAGGAAGCAGCAGCAGCAGAGACAACATGGGATGACCTGAGCACAGCCCCCTTTTCACATCCCCCTGCACCGCTCAGGGGATGAGGCAGAGAAAGCTGGGAGCAAAGTTAAGCCCAGGAAGACAAGAGGGATGGGGAGAACGTGTTTTAAGATTTAGCTTTTATTTCTCATTATCCTACTCTGATTTGATTGGTAATAAACAGCTTCCCCCAGCTGAGTCTGGTTTGCTGTGTCAGTACCTGGGGACTGATCTCTCCCTGTCCTTATCCCCACCCACTGAATTCCCTCTCCCCGTCCAGCTGAGGAGGCAGTGACAGAGGGGCTGGTGGGCACCTGACATCCACCCAGGGACAACCCCACATCATTTCAGAATAATTAACTCATACAACCTTTCTCACAGGCATGGCTGGTAGCCGTAAATGCTATTAAGGTATCGTAACACTCCTCATTAGCGAACTCTTTTCCAATACTTAAAAATTCTGGCAAAGTTCTGAAGAGTTCATGGAGAAACTTTACATGTTTATTGCCTGCCTCTTAATTCCTTTGTCATTGTTCATCCGGAATGTGCACTTAAATGTCAGATGCAGAGCAATTTGTTGCCAGAGATCTGAATTTTTTTTCACTCTGGTAAAAACACAGCAAAATTAAGCCAAAGTATTAACCCTTTAAAAAGCTGACACTTGCAAACCGTTCCAGAGAATTACTGGAGGCAGAACCTCTAACAAGTGAGACAACAGAGGCAGAACCTTCACTGCCACCTCAGTACCCAGAGTGGGGCACCAGAACCCGAAGCAGGGAGATGTTGCCATGTTCCTCATGTATGTGAGGTCCCTTTTGGGACAACAAAGGGCGCGAAGACACAGGACTGGGAGCAATTAGACAAGACAGGCAGAGGAGCTTGGGCCACCAAAGAAAACTTTCAGAAACCAGGGGTTCTAAGTCCAAAAACCCTGTTGCTGAAGCAAATACTTATTAGAAGTATTTTCTCCTGCTCTGGTGAAGCACCTAATCCATCTGTAACCACTAGGTTTTGTCCAAAGAATCCAGTGGACAAAAAACAGCTGAATTTTGGCACTACAATTATAGATTCTACCCCTGCCTCAAGTGCTTAGTGCTGCCAGCAAATATAGATAATCCATTGTAAATAAATACTCTTACGCAATGTTTATGAGTGCCCAACCTGAAAGGTGGAGTTTGTGACCAGGAATGGTCATGGCTGCAGCTGAAGACAAGGAAGTCAAACTGAACACAAAAACTTAACCAGCATTTTTAATTTAATATTTTAGAGACAATTAGCCTCCATTTCCTACGTATAAAAAAAAGATTAATAATCCCCTTAACTGCATTGTTGAGAAAGTTGTTATAGGGATAAGCTTCACAAAAAAACCTGCTTGGTTATTAATTCCCACTGCAGAGGGGAGCTTAGTGTGCAGCAAGGAAGCCTGAAGCACTGAACAGTAGAGAAAAATTATTAAATAATTCTTCATTAATTAAGACTGTCCAGCCTACACATTGTAAAATCAAAAATAACAGTAGTATGTGCATATGCATTATGCTGCATGACCACATGGGAGCCACTGTCAGATTGCTCAGGAACCTTCTTTATAGCATTTCCTAAACTTTCCATGTTTAATTTTACAGCCTCACTAACATTTGAGTGTTTCTTAAGTTTTAAAACCGTGTTAATGCTATAAAATGTACACAGACTAATTTGTAAGTGCTGCAAACTTGCTGTCTGCTTATACAGAAATCACTTATCATGAGGGAAAGGGATGAAAATTGTTCTATGGTTAAACCACAGACAAGGCCACACATTTCTTACTCTCACTGACCTCCCAACCTACCTGCCCTGCTACCACAAATGTATTCTCCAGAAGCCCAAAAACCATCTATCCAAAAGAAATAGCACAGAATGGCAACAACAAAGATCTATCTATTTGCTTAAAATTTCTGCAAAAAGTAAAATGAGAATTTTTTGGAAAAGTAGGAAGGGCTTGCAAAACAGTAAGAAAAACAGGAATCAATAATAATAAATGAGAAAAAAAAATGACCAAAGCTAAAAGCTGCCATAAAAATATAAACCCCACTGAACACAGGCACAGTGTACTACCAGAACTGTCTCAGCGAGGACAGCAGCCAAGTTTAGAACCACTCTCAGCATCACACGTGACAGCAAAGCCTGAGCTGGTGCTGCCTGCACTGAGTGTACTCCATGGCAAAAACATGGCCTCTTCCAGAGCAGGGGATGCAGCATGAGGCACAAGCTCAAAAAGCTTTTTTTTTTTCATTTTCGAAAAGGATGGTAAAGTGAAACTTAACAGAAAGGGATTATCAAAACACAGAAAACACAGAAGTAAAGTTCATAACAAAAAGTTCAAATTCTGAAGAGCAGAAGTTAGAAAAATGCCTAAAGCAAGAAAAAACAAAACAAGAAAAGAATGGTCATTTTCTTAAAAATCCATACATATGTATTGATTAGACTGTTCAGGCAATGAAGGCAAAGCTCAAGTGATTGGTACTCATCTTGGGAAAAGAAGTATTGTTGAGTAGCCCATTTATATGCCTAAATATCTGAATACTAAGCCACCAAACTACCCACATAACCGTCTTCTCTGATCACTAAAAATTTACCTAATATTGGAAAACACATTTTGAATCGAACTTGAAACAAAAAGATTAGTAAACTCTGCAACCACATCCATTTTCAGCAGCAGCCCCATGAAAATTCCAATATACATTATTTCACCTGACTTGTAAGTTCCTACAATAGATATTCTAAATGAAATATTATGGGCCAGGCTAATATTGGTCTTTTCTGGATGATATTCTCTTTACGTTCTTAGTCTCCAGCAGCATTTTAATTTCATAACTAACACAAAATAATTTTAATTAAAAATCATTTGAAATAAGCAATTTATTTTTTGCTATTTGGTTACTAATGTAAACCCACCTGTGTATTAAGATACTGAAAACCTGTGAACAAAATGCATCAAAGGCACAAAAAGCCACAAACCGTACAAATGGTAAATGCAGATAAACAACAGAAACGCAGCAAAGTAAAACTAGATGGCAGCACCTCCCTACTTTTCACAACCTCACAAGTATGAGATTCAAAACAAGACGGAGGAAAAACTTAATGCCCATCTAATAATCAGTTTTAAAAGACTTGTGAATTTACTTATCTCTGAAGAACACAGTAACACAAGCAAAGCCACCCCATCTGAGCTGTTCGTAATGCAAGAATCCAGAGCAAAACTTTTCTAAGATCCACTGAAGTTTCATCGAATTACAGCTTGTTCTTAAAAATCCCGTACCTCAACTAACATCCCACAGCAGATAAAACTATGGCAACATTAATAATTTTTTTAATATTCAGCTGAAAGTAATGTCAAGCAAAGAGTAAAAGGAAACTAAAATCACTAAGAGAAAAGAGCTGAATTAAAATTATGCACAGGTAAGTGAAATCAAAGCATCCAAATCTTTATTTTGTTAAACATGTTCAAAACAACCGTATTTTCATTTTCACAGTACAACAAACTTGCACTTTTTAATGCATCAAAAGAAGATTATAATACAATACTCATGGAAGACCAAGGACTTGCATGTAAACCCCAAGACACCCATTTGAAACAGACAAGCCTCTCGCAGCCGCACTGATAAGATGAATTTATATTCACAATATGAAAATTACTTTTAATATACTTCAATATTTTGCAATTTTTTCCCCAAAACAAAACACCCAAGAAAAACTATCGCCAAGAAAAAAAATCAGAACTGTAGATTCATTTAGGTTAGAAAAGACCTCAAAGGTCCTCGAGTCCAACCATTGATCTCCCCTTTGCAGTACTATACAATCTTATAATTTGAACTAAATTAAAACTACTATATGGTACAATTGTAACTATTCACGTTTTTCTTGGATAAAGACTGCAAATGTAAAAGGTCATTAAAGTATCAAGTACATCTCTCTACTGCAGGTCCTTCTCTGGACTGTTCTGCTCCTTCCAGGTTCAGATTCTTTCCACTCCAGTGTTCCTGACTGTGCTGACACTCTGTCCATCCTTCTGGGACATGTGTCCATGCTCCAGCATCTCTCAGCTCGGCCTTAAACTGGTCACAACTGAGACCCTCCCTACGAGGTACCTGCTTATCCCAGTTTGCCACTTACTCAGAATTCCACCAAGAACTGAAACAATCAGATTTTATTCATGCTTTGCATAGCAGTAGTCGAGAGGAGCATAACTCAATGTCTAATCAAAGATTACCCCACCTAAGAGTCAAGAAGAACCCAAGTCTTCCTTTCAAAATGGATTTGCCTGTCTTCTCCCAACAACCTAGCACCAAACATTTGCCTCCATCCTCTACTCCTAAAAGCTGCAAAAAATGAGACAAAGGTATTACAAACAGTAGAAGTCAAATAAGTTCAATAACAAATCCAAGCACTTGCACTGTAAGAAACACCAGATTTAAGTCTGCTGTGCAACACCAACTGTGTGCCTTGGCTGCCCAGCCAAAGGTCTCATCTCTGTGCCTTTATCATGCAAAGACTGGACTACCCTGCACATCTGCAGGAAAGAGCAGTGTGGGCTGAACGGGAAGTTCTGTATCTTGAACGCTTCTGAACTTTCCTGTTTGGCATTGCAATCCAATACATCTCTTTTTTTTAAACTAGGCAGGGGCAGAGGGGTGGCTGCATCCATCCCCTACGAAGGTAAATACAGGTATTGGACTCCTGAACCTTCAACAAGGCAACATGTAAGGATAAAGCCACTGATCTTTAAGGAAAGCCTTTACTTAAGCCCTGGTAGGAATTCCTCAGGGAAAACAAGACTCCACCTTCCCTGTCTCAGGGAAAATAGACTGTTTCAGCAGCTTCCACTGTTCCTGCAGAAAGGTGGCTCCTTCCTCAACCACGGTCCTAGATATCAGTCCAGCTGCTGAAGTCAAAGGAATTTACAGGAGGAATCCAGATCATTTTCCTCCAAAACATCTGGGAGAAGATTTAGCAACTGACTGCCCTGGGAGAAGGAAAGAAAAATCTTGCTGTACTACGAGGCTGCAGAAGTGGCTTAGAACCTGAACAGCTGTTTATGTACCCACCAAGCCAATCCCACTGAAGAACATTTAAAACATTGCCTTATCTTCCCCTTCTCCTTTCTTGAAGGAAGTACACAGTTGCCAAGGGGAGAGAATCAAAGAACTTTCAAATTTCAATGAAGGTTGGGTAATTTTTCAGACACTTCCTTCTATTTTTAAAAAAAGTAATTCATATTCCATTTTATATTCTCCAGCTATCACTTTCAACACTTCTTAATGAGTTGCCAAAAGTAACTGCCAGCCTTTGCAATTTCTTTGGCAAGTTATTTAATATCCTGTGCCATACATTTAATTACATAGTTCACAATAGACTTTCTCAACACAATAATTACGTGAAGTATATGTACAAATTAACATTGAAAACACACTTAGTTGAGCAACTTGTGACACTTGACACTGGCTGAAAAGTAGAACAACCTGAAGAAAAGCAACCATAATACCTATGAAGCTTGAAAGCCATGTCTTTTTCTGATACATTCTTCATAAGATACTATTTCCTAGAATCCTTAAGACAGATTTCTGCCTGTATAGACTTTCTACACAGGTAAAAGTAGAGTAAAACACACACTCAGTGACTGAAGTACAAGACCAAGTTCTACACATTTTAATCCAAATAAAAGTATCTTAAAATAACTGAAGACATAGTAATAAATTTGAGCTTTGCACAGTAAAATAGCAATCATTCCATGAACACATCAGAGAAAAAGGTTAAAACTGCACAGCCTGTCATGTTCATCCATCTCACAAAATACTTTGCAGGACTCAAGCAATTAATGTTTATTTTCTGTCTATCTTGAGCTAGTGGCACCAGAATTTTCCTGTGTTTCAGTCACAGTGACTCCTGAATGTTATACTTTATAGACATAAAAACATAAGACATTACTTCTGATTAATTTCAAACTTCTGAATTAGCTTTCTGGCACATCAGAAATAGATTCTGAAAGAAAACAGTTTAATCGTAAACTCGGCAAAAAAATTATTTTTCAGTCCACACAATTTCCTGTGTTTTAGAACTTGATCCCTCTATTGATTAATTATAACCACTACTCAAAGAAATAACTGGCATTTCCAAAACCCTAGCATAGTATCTGCTATTGGACATTTCCTCCAGAAAACCACTGAACAGCCCCTGGTTATAAACCATCCACCTAATGAAATAAATGTCTCAGGTCTAGTTCTGATAAGATAAACCTTCAGAACTGAAACCTTTCGATCTGGTTTTAGGAGGCTGTCAACCACAATTTTTAAGGAACACTATAAGGTCAAACATATATAAAACATAAGCACTGTCACAATGAAAGAAGAGCCTGCAGATCACATGCAGAGTCAGGGAAGTTCAATGTAAATTTCCCAAGGACAACATTAATTATTTCTTAACCTGTTAACTACAACAAAAAGAAATGATGCAGTAGTTTGGGCAGCTACCACAAAGATCTGGCAGAGGACAAGAATCCTGACAAGCTACAACATCATGATTCTAATTTCACTAGAGTAAAATAATCAAACTTTTACATCCTGCAAGACATTTATCATTCACAGAGCTTTGCTGGTTTCCTCTGTGCTCAACCAGCTTATGAGCACTAAGTAGGGGAAAGGAACATCTCTAATGCAGTGGGGTATAACCCTGCACAAAAACAATTACATCTTCCCAATCCCTGAAACTTCAGATTTCAGCTGACAAACACAGGAACGTACAGTATCCTCATGGTTTTATTCTTACATAAATCCATCAAGTCAGATTATATTCCTTCTGCAACCTTAACTGCTTCACATAACTAGAGAACAGCTGCCTGAGGCCAACATGATCAACATTTGCTGTGCACACATCCCAAGGCTGACTTTGGGATCCACACTCCACACTGAACACAGAGGCAAGCAGCATTTCTGCATGCTTCCCAAGATTCTATGTGCAATAAGGGTGTGCTCCTCAGAAGTTTCCAAATTACAATTTGCTAACATCTGTTAGGAATTCTTCCATGCTGAATTTTAATTCTGTATGCTGGCCACAGCAACTACAGGTACATAAAAACTAACAGCTAAAACTAACTCGTTGGAACAGACTGAGATCATACTCTTGGTACAGTCTCACCCTACAACTTCAGTTGTACATTTACACAGTGCAGTTGTCTCAGGATCCACTGCTAGAATGGGCGCTTGCAGTAACTGCTAAAGAAGTGATTGTACTCACCAAGAAAGCCCCAAACAACCCAAGAGAGACATACAAACTCAAAAGAACATGTCTGCACTTTTGTTGTCATCAAACTAGTGAAAAAAAATAAATCTCTAAACATACACAGGCTTCCTCTGTTTATTTTTCCTGGCATACACTTCTCTTTGAAGGCTCCTACAAGTCTTTTCATCCTTCCAGGTGTCACAAATTTAAACATTAAATGGCTGCCTTTTCTGCAAAGAGTCTTTTACAAATTTCATCCAATCCTGCACTTACCTCTTCTCTGAGAGCAGAAAGTTCTCCCAGGTGTTTCCAGGCTTTTATTTATGTCTTTCCTGGGATACATTCCATTGAGTTACAATCTTCCTGGTGAAACTGATTTCTAAAACGTACATTCTAGTTGGCTACTCTGTGGTTTAGATTACCTCCTATTACTAATTTCTTTTCAATTCTCTGATTTTATTCTGGTTCCCCCCTCTTCCAAAAAGTTTATAACTGCTTTCAGTTTTCAATTAAACAATAATCTTTCATACTATAAATATGGTGTAATGCATGAAGCATATAACAGGTGAGTAATCAAATGTTAAATACTGGGAAACGTCAGTTAAAGTTATTTCAACAACTTATACAACAACTGAAAAATAATACAGGCAACCTCTTCCTCTCCTTTCCATACCAAATTACCTATCATTTCTACAAACACAGACCTCAGGCAAAATTACCTTAAACTCTGCCTATTATTACTATTGCCCTGTACTGACCTCCAAAGATGTTCGCCTCTACATTTTCATAAGATAGTTCACCTAGAGCCCCACATAGCCCAAAGCTAAACTGCCTCCCTACAAACTTTTAAACCAATGAAGCCTTCAAAGTAATTTAAAAAACAATGCACCTTCACCCTTGAAACTAAACCACTCTGAGCTGAAATCAACACACTCCACTGAAGAGCTTGGGATAGTAAAGCACACTATCCTGTCAACCCCTAGAAAAAAGGAAAAGCACTCATGACACAGACAAAACTTTCAGCGTGGACAGATCACACCTGGAGATGAATCAAAGGAACCAAACCTTTCTTCTGAATAAAGTATATTTAAAAAGTTAATCCTTGTATAGAGTGTGCTTGGCCTTTTGTTTTCTAATGTCCAGTGAAACCCAACTATCTCAGCCAGCCATTCAGCATGCTGGGATATCACAGTGCTCCTGACTCAGAGCGGCAAGGGGCACTCACTGAACCAGTGATACACAGTCCTAACTAACACTGAGTCTTCTCCCCTCCAACGATCTCAGTCTGAACAAGGTCTGGAGACACTCGATAAAGTAGATTTTTTCCTGAAACTAAAAAAAAAATCCTAGGCCTCAGAAGAGAAACTACATTGGCACAAGTATTTCAGAACAAAAAGGGGAGGAAGGCAAAGTTGCAACAATATATGAGCTGATGATGTGTAAGACAGAGCAAAATATCATGCACGAAAGCGAAGTGAAACCAAGCCAGACATACCTGAGCTGTTGACAGGCGAAAAACAGGGCCAGTGGTGGGCACAGAAAGTCTGGGTGACAGGCTGGCAGTGCCCTGTCCCTGTGTTTGCACCTGAGCCTGCATCTGAGCCTGTGCTAGAGCCTGCTGAGGCACCATCACCAGCTGTCCTGCGTCCGTGCGCACCAGCACCATCCCTGGAGAACAAAGGAACAATAAGTGTAGAACAGAAACATAACTATGAGGAATAACATATAAAGAACTATCTGACTGCAGAATACACAATAAGATCAATGTGTAGCACTGTGCATGTTTCTCTATACTGTATCTTTTTTTTAATTCTCATGCAACATAAGATTTAATTTCAAAGTTGAAAAGGAGCCCCTACTAGCAGACAAAACTTCACACCCCACTCAGTCTGGAATTCAAATAACTGCAGTTTAGGGATAGCAGTGATGGAAAAAGCAGTCACTTGAGTGTACAGGTGTACAGCAACTTTCAGCAGTCCAGTCAGGGGCAGAACAAAATTAGAAAGAAATATTCATCAAAAGTAAAGGATAATGACAATGCAGCAGCTGAGAACAGAACCCAGTATTTCATATACCAGGGGCAATGACCTGAGAGCTTCACTAAAACAGCAGCTTATGGGGATATGAACATGCAAACATTAGACCAGACACAATTCTGAGTATACAGTATTTGAGATTTACTTAAACCTTGAGCCTTAATAGACTAATTGGTTTGTCCCCACCATCACCATTCTGAGGGGCACTACCTGTGGTTTGGACACCAAGAACAAACAGCTCTAGGTCAGTGCCACAGAACCAACACAACCACTCCTCAGCACACGATGACACACGTGCAGCAATTTTAGAAAAGCGCCAGAGGAACAGTTTTAAAATTAACAGAGCACTTGGCAAGTGTTTTCTGACACTTTCTGGAAGTAAATGATACTTTTTTCAGGTTATTTTCTTGTAAAACACCTCTCAAATAGAGGCCTTTTACACAACACAGCCACTGTTATCAAGTTTTGCCCTAAGTTTTCTGGTCAGCAGGTCAGAAAAAGGGAGACAATGGCTACGTTGGTCCCTGGATCGCCTGGAGCTTTTCTTATTCAAGGTCTCTGCAAAGCATGTAATGATCTTCCTCTAGTTCACCCAGTACTAAGAAGCAGTTCCCAGACAGAGTATTTAAAAAGAATTTCCAAGTTAGTTCCAGAATATGTTTTAATAATTTAACCTAAATAGGAGACAATGGGTCAAACAAACAGAAAAACATCTTCTCTGCAACCACTAGAGAACCAAAAAAGTAAGAACCTAGGAAGTCACCTTTATTCTGCTGAGAACAGTCATGACACATTGTTTCTACAACTTATCACTATTTGCAAATTGCTTCATAAATATTTTTAACTTTTCAAAGGCAAATGAAGATGGTAAAAAAATACATCCACTTCTAATTGGTAACTTCCCAGGAAGAAAAACACCACCTCACTAAAGGGACACAGTTAGATGACGATTAAGTGATTCAAACACTATTGTAAGAAATTTCAGAGCCCTATACCAAGAAAGTCTTTCTTTTAGTCTCTGACACAGAAAACCAAATGCCAATCGTGGGATGAACACAGGAGAAGCGCAGCACCAACAAAAGCTCTCACTCACACAGTCTTGGGTGCTCCCAGCCAACCTTTGCTGCTACAAACACAAACAGAAGGCAAATATCTGCCACTGTAAACTAAAGATTTGTGGAAATCAAGGTTTAAGGTAAATGGCACATGGGGCAACAGAAAGGGCCACATCCAAAAGTTATAGCCATAACACTCTTTCAAGGCCAAGAGTTACTAAAAAAAAACCAAGTTGAAAGAAAACTCTTAAAAACTCTTTTAAAAGGTGACCTTTAAGGTCCATTAGCCATTTAAGGACCAAACTTCACAGTGTTTATTTGTAGAAAATTCTGCAAGCAGACAATGTATTTGGCATATGCCAAGCCTAGAAGATCTGGACACCAAATACGTTGGCCAAACAGGATATCACTTCCCTTGTTATGCTGAGGACCTTCTATAAAAGTCCTCACAGGATCATCCTACCACACATTAAAAAACACACATTCTATTTGCATTACACAGATTCACAGGTGTGTTGCTAATTTATCTTCCAATTTTCTGAACCTAATTCTGAACAGAGAAAAATTGAATGGAAAAGAACAAATTAAATGCAGTACATGCCACATGGTCTCAATAAAAACTGCAGACATAATTACTACTATAGATGCATAAATGTTCATGTATTAACATTATGTTTAATTCAATTAGGAGGACTACAATTCCTTTTACTGAGCAGTATGTACAAGTTAGAGCCTGGTTAAATTATGAGATTAATTTTACCTTCCTGTCAGCCACGTAAAGACACAATAACCATTTATGAGCATTATACACTAGAATAACCTAACCTCAAAAACTGATTCTGAATTTCTGCTTTATATAAAAGTTTGCAAAATGGGAGGTTCAGATTAATTATAAATGATCTACCGGTTTAAAAACTCAAAAATAGCATTGCATTTTCTGAAAAACTTCATTTTAGAACACACTACCTTCATATTTATGCAAATTTAATGGAGTTCCAACTATCTGGTAATAAAATCAAACTCATAACTTTCCAGAGTCTTATTTCCATAACACTTTCTAATTCCTGGATCAAAGGCTCTGTTTTCCCTCTTCTGTTTGAAAGTAAGTAATAGATCAAGGTTTTGATACAAGGAACTTCACAAACTGTGTGCAAAGTTACAGTGTACATTATCAGATGCATGTAGCAATCTTCAACAGACTAACAACAGTCTTGTCAAGTCGAAAGAGCAACTAACTCAAGTTAGTTGGGTCTTTGTGAAGTCACTGAGCTTTGTATGTTTGGAGCATCAGAATCTGGAGCACAGTCTGGAGGGTCTTTCATAAACTATGGCCAAAGGCACAACTACTAAAAGTCCACCCAGAAGCGAGCCTCTACACCGTTACACTGTTGCTCTACCTAGCTAATAAGTATCAAATATTTTAGGAAACAAGATGGAAGAAGTAAGTTATTTCAGACATTAACTGAAAAAAAAAAGTTCAAATGTTAAACCAACTCCTAAGTCAAAAAGACATAAAGATACGTAAGTCTTTGCAATGTGAAAATCTAAGTAGGGGACCAGAGAAGCCCTCGGATGAAACAACAAACAGAGTAGGAATCACTGGGATGAAGGGATGCTGGTTTGGTTAGTCAGCAACTTCCCTGAACTTACATTTTCAGTAAGGAAAGTCAGGAAACTTAAAGGAGTGTGAACAGGACATAACAGTTGCCTCAGAGCTGGAAGTAAACTCTGGTGATGTGAAGATTGCCCTGACGAGCAGACAGTGACAACACCACAATTACTGACATTAAAAATCCTACATCGCACAGATTTGCCTGTATCTCGCCACCTGACTCACAGCAGAAGACGTTCCTGCCAGCAGGAAAACTTTTTAAAGACTGTCAAGCGTAAAGCAGAAAATAAAGTCCTTCAAAACGCGTATAAAGTTACTCTCAGCTGACAGCCCAGCCCTTCATGCGGCAGCACCGCAGGGAACTCACCGTCAGTGCCGCTCTGCCCGGGACACGGCGGGGACTCACCGACAGTACCCGCGCCGCTGACACCCTAATTAACCCAATTAGCCAGTGGGCGGGACGGTGCCGTCCCGCGGCGGGGCTCTCCCTCGGGGACAGGGCAGCGGTGTGAGGTGCGGGAGGCAGAGCCCGGCCCGGGCCACGGGGCAGCGCCGCGCACTTACCGGGCGGGATGGTGAAGCCGGGCGGCAGCTGGATGGTGGTCTGCGGCGGCGACGGCCGCACGATCAGCTGCGGGGCCACCAGGCGGGGGGCAGCGCCCAGCGCCGGCCGCGGGGACACGGGCTGGGGGGCGGCGGGGGCGGCCTTGGCGGGCACCGCGGCCTTGGGCGCGGCGGGGGCCGGC
>VWZG01004355.1:43268-123238 GCA_013396735.1 Grallaria varia | reverse complement strand
TCTGTCGTTCGGTCACTCGCGCGGAGTCTGTCTGTCTGTCGGTCTGTCTGTCTGTCGGTCGGTCTGCCTGTCTGTCTGTCTGTCGGTCTGTCTGTCTGTCGGTCGCTCGGTCGGTGGGTGTCTGTTTCTCGGTCTGGCTGTCGGGCGCTCTGTCGGTGTCTATCTGTCTGTGGGTCTGTCTGTCGGTCGCTCGGTGTCTGTCGGTCGCTCGGTCTGTCTGTCAGTCGCTCGGTCGGTCTGTCGCTCGGTCGGTCGGCCGGTCCCCGTCGCGCCTCTCGCTGTCCCGCCCCGTCCGCCACTCTCGCGAGAGCCTGCGCGGTCCCGGCATGCCGCCGCCGGGCCGGGCGGGGGGGCCGTGAGGGAGCGCAGTGCCGCCCGCCATGTTGGCAGCCGCGGGGCGCGGGCTGTGCTGAGGCTCTGCTGCGGGAGCGGCGCTCGGGCCGGCGCCACCACAGTGCCTGCTGCGGCTCCGCGCCGGGATCACCGGGCTGTGGCTGCTGCTGTCGCCGCCGCCGCTGCTGCCGCCCGACTGGAGGAGCGCTCGGCGGGGGGAGGGAGGGAGGAGGAGGAAGGGGTGTCCCTGACCGAGGAGCAGCGCCATGAGCGGGGGGACGCCCTACATCGGGAGCAAGATCAGCCTCATCTCCAAGGCCGAGATCCGCTATGAGGGGATCCTTTACACCATCGACACCGAGAACTCCACGGTGGCGCTGGCCAAGGGTGAGGACGGGCGGGGCCCGGGGGGTGCGGGGCCCGAGGCCGGCGCGCGGAGCCCGCCTTGTCCCGCCGCCTCCCGCGGGGCGGCTGCGGCCGGAGGGGACGGAGACAGCGCTCCCCACGATGGGGAGGACCGGGCCCCGCTCCCCCCGGCCCCCGGAGCGCTGCCGAGCCCGGCGCTGCTCGGAGAGGTCCGAATAGAGGACAAGCGTGGAGCCCTGGGCGGTGGAAGCCGTCCAGAGTTAGTGCGTAAAAGGGAGAAGGAGGGGGAGGCTGCGAAGGGGTTTTCTTTGCGTCGTACGAGTTCCGGAGCTGCGGCGTTACAGGCCCGCGTCCGGCGGGGCTGTTCTGCATCCTGGCACAGCAGGCAGCTCGGGTCCAAGGGGAATCCCGAGTGCTAGACTCTTAGTGTGGGAGTATCTGTATGGCACTGCATAGTTCGACGTGTGAGAGAATGTGTCGGCCAGAAAATATATTTGTGCGTGTGTGTGTGTATGTATAAGAAAGTTGGGAAGCCGCGTTTACTGAGGAGTGAGTTGGGGGTGGGGGAGAAAAGAGAATCTTTGAAAATGGGCGTCCGAAAGACAGCAGTGTTTCTCTGGCATGATAATGCGCTCTCAGCGTGAAACATCGTCAGATCTGTTAACAACCTCTTTATAATAGGTTCTGAAAAATTTGGTAGTATTTTACTTTGCAATTCCTACGTCTGCAAAGTCTTGCTAAATCATCTAAATGCATATATAAAAGCAGAGAGTTTATCCAGCCATTAGGCAAGAAGAGAAATTGCTCCTTGTATAAATGAAATATTCAGGCCAGCGAGGATTCCAGAGCTCAGTTCCTGGCTGATTTGAAAGGCTTAAGGACGGTCTGTTCGGTTTGACACAGCTGGCCTGGCTGCTGGTTGATTCCGTGTAGTGTGTTTGCTTTCACTGGCCTTTGTGGGAATTCTTGTTTGTTTGTTCTGTTACTTTAAGGCCTTCCCCGCCCTCTTCTCCCCCCCCTCCCACCCCGCACCCCCATTCTTTAAGAAACAGTTTACTTTGTTTTGTAAATTCTTATACGTGGGCTTGTAAACACCTTACTGTAAGTTTGATCCCAGGCTTTCGTTTTGGTTTTTGGGCACTTAGTATTCCTTATGTGACTTTTACTTATTTCTAAAGTTGCCTTTAGGTTAAATTGCCTTGCTGGAGTCGCATTATCTACTTTAAAAGGATAGCTGGTATTGGTTTATATGAGAAAAATATGAATACTGTGATTAAAAATAAACGTTCAGAAATTCCAGTTGCATGCTGTGATCGTTAAGGTTTGTGCAAAAGCACTTGGAAAAAGAATCCCATCCTTGAGGGGCCTTGTGATAGTCTTGTCCAAAATTAGACTGATTTAGTGCTGACCAAGCCAATTTTGCATGACTTCTCAGAAGTGATTAAGTCATGTTGTGGCATATCTGCCAAAGTGTACATATTTAAGATAGATCAAACTACAGTTACAAGTCTAATCTACTCTCTTCCCATAGCTCTCATCAGAAATGTAAATCCAAACCATTACATTTGCTTTAATAAAACTTGGCTGAGTTAGCTGAAGAATGTGTATTTTGTAATATAGTGTTATGATTCAGAAGAGAGTAAACCAGTATTTCTAGGCCTCATGGAACTAAAAATGTTGAGATTAATCTGGAGCTGATAACAACCAAATTAGACTGTAGAGCAGTTTGCTGTGCTCATAAGCAGAATACTCAGCTCTGGAGTATTTGAGTTTCTGAAGGCTTAGGTTATTGAATGTGCATGACAGTGTACATGTAGGGTGGCAGGTGTGCTTAACTATGGCCAGGTCTGTATGTGAAAGAAGCAGAACTTCCTTCTGGAGCTATGAATGTGTTGATCAGGTAATAGTTACCTCTTCTTCCTGTGCTGAGTCCAGGAGTCAGAGTTGTTTAATGTGGATCTTTACCTCAAATGTCAATTTTTTTCCCAGAAAAAGTAAAAAAAAAACCCTAAAGATGACTTGATGTTTTCAGATGCTCAGCTGTGTATTCTGTGTGGTGTGTGATGTATGTGGATTGAGTGCAGGGCAGCTTACTGTTATTTGTATTCTAACTGAACTCACTGAAATTGAGTGCAGTAATAAAGTGCAAAAGTAGAGGTAGAATCCATTCTTGTATCACTACAGATTTGGCAGCAGTAGGATTTGTGTGGGCTAAACTGAAGTCAGAGATTAGTCTCATGAAGTTGTAGTCGTGGAATGGCTTTATATATCTTAAATTGTGTGGGGTTTCAGGCAGAAATAAGATCTTTGGGTTGCCAACAGGGACTGTAGTCCTCCCATACTGAGGGGAGTCTGCTCTAGTTCCCTCATCAGCTTTTTGTTTACAACGCTGCGATTTTTTTCACTAAGCGAAACTTGTGGCCTACATCTCATGAGTTGGAGGAAGAGAGCAGCTGTTAAATATTGAGCATGACGTTTTTATCCTTCACTGGAGTCTGCCCAGAGAAATCGATGCATCCCTTCACAAAATTTTAAAGTGTGCGGTTATTTAAATAACAGGGAAAACACTCAGACACAGTGCATTCCTAGCATTAAACAAGCTATGCAAGTATTTGAGGTTCTTAAACAATATCGGCACATACGTTTTCTTTGGATCGCCAGCTTTTCAGAAACAGTGTCTGGAACCAAAAACCACTCACTCCTATTGTCAAGCCTCAGGTTAAATTAACTTGAAATGTCTTTCTAGTCCACGGTTCTAATTAATACTTACTTCTTTAAAAAATCGTTATTAATTTTGAAAACGTCATTAAGGCCAACCAATTTTAAAAGAGTGTTTGCAAGCCACAGTTAGTTTTCTTGCTGGAAAATGCTGCCCTGCCTGAGGCAGTTGCAGAATAATCATGGCGCTTGATCTTAAATGTGGCATTAAAAATGAGATGTGATCTTTCATACTGTAATACATAGTTTTTCTATTTCAAGACACTGATTTAGAGTTATTTTTAATGCAGGAAAGCTGTGTAAGAATATCCATATTGTTTTGCAAAGAGCTCTGTTCCTTTCAACAGCAGGGAATCCTTAGACATGTGAGTATAAGAAACAGAAAATTAATTATATGTTGTCTCTCTGGGGTAATCCATCAGTTCTCACTTTTCAGTCATTGCACCGTTGAGAGTTGCATTTGGGACAATTATAATTGATAGATATTAGTGAAATAGCTTTTGGTAATTTAAGAAGTAGTTAAACTTCTGGTATTCCTGGTGTTTTCAACGATCTGTGTTTTCCATGGTATAATGACACATCTAAAGGAAAACTTTCCTTTTAGACTTTTATACAGTATTAGTTGCAGGCAAAAGACTCAAAAATGTAGACAGTGGGAATTTAAATTGTTGTGGAGGCCTGAGCTTTTTTTATATCATTCACGAATGGGAGTAGGGAAGGGAAAGGTTAAATTTTTTTCAAATATTTATAAATTGATTTTTTAGTCAGTTAAGTGACATGCTCCCTGCGTGTCTTGAGGTTTAGGGCATGTGTACCAAACCAAACTTGTGCATAGTGTATCACAGCAGAAGAGTTCCTCTTGTCGAAGCCCACTCCTGGCTACTGCACTCACATCCATGCCCCTGTAAACTCACCACTCCTGCGAGTAAGGGACTGTGGGCTGAATTAATTGTTCACATTTACACCCCTATAATGTGGTGTGCAGGCATCAAAGCGTGTTTACAGTGGAGGGGTTGTGATGTATTGGAGAGAGATGGCAGTGGAAACGACTTGTTCACTTGTGGTGGTCTCATTTTAGTTGTTGTGCTTCTCGTGGGTGTCTTAGGACTGGAGAGGGCTGGTTTCTGTGTGTTTGCTGCCCAGGCAGTGAGCTGAGGAGAGTGTCAGGGCTGTGCACAGAGACTGAAATAATTCACATTATGTGGAAACAGCGGCCTCTTGCTGGTAAATAGCTGGGCTTCTGAAGAACATTCTGCTTAAATCCCCTGTGTGAATCAACAAGTAATCTTATCTGTTAAGTGATAGGGTAAGTTACAATGTTGCCATTGAATTCTACAGTAGTACAATGTGGTAATATACATTAAAATATAGTATAGCAGTAATAGTCAATATCTGTACAAAAATTTGCTCCCAGCACTTTAAGATGAAATTGGGTGCAAGTACATACATGAATCCTGTTAGCCTTAGCAGTGTTAGTCTCTTTCCAACTAGCTACTTAATCGTATGTATTTACACTGATAAAAACTAAGTTTGCTTTTAACATGTGCAGGTTGCCTTTTTGTTTGCAAGTCCCTAAACCAGTTTAACTCTTAAAAACAAACAAACAAACAAACAAAAACCAAACCTGAAATTGCCAAGGTAAGATTAAATGTGTTTACTGCAGTTCTTGGGGGGAGTTGTAAGATTGTGTTGTCTTTCACATGCTTGTTTTCATTTCCTCTTACTCCTCAGTATTTTGCTATATATGAACCACTGAACCTTGTTCTGGAGGAAGGAGGTAGTCTGAGGGAATACCCCCAGAGACAGGGCTGGATAGAGCTCTTTGCTGCACTTCCAAAATCTTATGGTTTTGATACTTGGGCAACTTAGTTTTTCTGATTATGCCAAACCATGGTACAAGCTATTTCTTTCTAAAATGCTATTGTACCGGCCACCTTTAATATTAGACTTTTTACTTTAATGTGCTCAGGTTATGCAAAATCCTAATTCAGGCTGGGAAAGGAGAAACTGCAAAGGTAGCTGTGCCTTTGCAAAATACTGTAAGTAGCTTTCAGCTCCTTATGTGATACTCCTTTCTGAAGGACCTGATTGGGGTAGACACTGCAAAAGCATTGAGTATCCCTTTTTTAGATCGCTGCACATGAAGGTCTGGTTCCTGCTTTAGGAGGAAACGGGATTTGGGGTAGTTATTTTTGTTGCTTGGAGTGAGAGGGCAAGGTTGAATTGCAAATCAGAGGAGTTTGCTTACCCCTCTCCAGCAGAGCAAATCTTCATTGGATGAAATTGTTTTTATATTTTAAAGAAAGCTGTACTAAACCCAGTGTAATCTGGGGAGGGGAAAGGTAGAGGGAAAAAGCCAAACTCTTAGTAGCAAGTCTTGATGTGTTTTATGGCCGTTGACCTTATCACTGTCTTGAACTATCTTCATAGACAACTGAATGTCTTAAAGATGAATTCTGAATTTTGGCATTAAAAATACTTCCTTTTGATGTTATGCTAATTTTGTGATGGGGAGAAAGACGAATTCTTTTTGACATACAGTAAAATCTCTTTACTTCTTTTGAGGTGTATTAGGTGAAAGTCAGGTTGTTCACTTTTTTTTTATTGGTTTGGAATGGAGAAAGGGGATTGCCAGGTGTTAAAGCTTTTCCTCTATGTGTCATGCGACATTGGTATTAATATTAAAATACTTAACCCATGAAGCATAGCTCTGACTTAAGAGAAATACTTTCGAAGCATATTTCTTCCATAGTTCATCAGATTTTTATTTCCATGTGAAGGCAAGATGCAATCCTCTAACTTGCTGCCCTTTTTTCCTGGTGTTGCTACAGAGTAGTTCCTTCTCTTAGGAAGAAAGTAAAATACTTTGATAACTTACTGATCACACTCTGGCCATTTTTGTGCACCTTTGTAGACAAAATGGCTACTGGGGAAACCATTTCGGTGTGGGACAGAGAGGAGCAATACAAAATCAACCTCAGTTTGCCTTACCAAGACAGCAGGTCAAACGATGGAATAAAAGTCCAAGTTAGTTTATTAGTTATCTAACAGAGGAGATGATGACCAGAAAGTGAGGGGGGATCCATGGTCAAGACAGTGGAATAGAAAAGCCTGATGAATAAAAAGCAATAGAATGAACTGCAGTAATGCACATGACCAATCGATAATGTTATTAAGCTATTGTGAGTTTACTTTGAGTTAATTTCTGTAAATTCTTAGGCTTCAGATACCTTTTCCCGTAGAGGAAGAGAAGACAGATTTCTCTTGAAAAAAAGATTGACATTCATTTAACAGTATGTGCCTTTTTACAGTGCTCACATTTTATAGTGCCATTCAGAGGAGACTGTCAGATGCACAGAAATAGAAAAGTTGATGAAAGTCAGCTCAGTAGATGATACAAGAATGAACAAAATAATTGTAACCACTTAATGTTGTTAGTTTTCATTGTGGTGTGGACATGATCTCTTTACCCCTTACACTTCTCAAAAAGATTTTAATACTTGACGGTTAAGCTCTGTTTATGCAATATTACAAGAAGCAACAGTGATGGAAGATGGTCGGTGCAGCCTGAGAAATGACTCAGTATGACTTTATACAGCTCTACAGGAAACTCTGCTTTTCTTGACTAATGGTTTTATGACTGCAAATAAGTGCCTAGTGATGGCTCAAAAATGTTGATTCATCTGAAAATGAGGGAAATCTAATTCTGGTAAATTAAAGCAAAATACAGATTTTTCTCAGCATAACCTTTAGTATCTTGCAAAACAAACAAACACTTTCTAAAAGGCTGGAACAAAAACAGTCATGAAGCGTTGTTAAAGCTGCTGCAAGTTGATGAGATGGTGATTGAATGTGATTGTCATGATTTTAGGGTCTTGGTTTTTTCCCTGGCTGGTTCCAATCCATTGTTCAGTTTTTGCTTACAAAACTAGCTCTTGGAGAGTATCTTTTTCAGTTGACTCGTTTGTTTCACTGGATACTCTCACCCAGGGTTGGCAGTTTTACCGTGAGGAAAAGTCTGTGAGAGGGCAGTGACAGTAAAGTGATGGTATCACACCATATACAGTGGTAGTGATACCAGGTAGCACAGATGTGAGAGCTTGATAAGCTTTATTGCTGTGCAACTGGAAAACTGTTGGAATTCAGCTAAGTACACACAAATAATTTAATGCCTTGGGATGCTGCACACTGTGCAGACCTCCTTAGGAAGATAGTTATGCCCCAGTGGGTCTGGTTCATTTGACAGAGATCACAGGAACCTTACACCAGCAAAAGAATGCATTTTGTGTAGTGAAAATTGTATATACATACCACAGAATTCCTACTGTTTTATTAAATCTTGATTTAGCCCTTGAATCTATTAAGAAATACTTCACTTTGGATAGTTTTTAATATTCTACTAGTATTAACATGTTTTTTCCTGATTTGCAAGAACAGAATATGAAGTGTGTAAACTCATGTATTCCTTACTCATAGGATTGACTTACCAGCCAAAAAAACTGTCTTGCTGCTTCCCTTTACCCTCACAAAACAGTTGAGATATTAAACATGTGATAGCATAAGTGATGTCTCAGTCTTTTTACTTGGTTTGTAACCAAAATTTTTAAGATTAAATTACTGGTTTATGTCTAAGGAGTTGATAAGGATAAATATGCTGCCTATTTAATAAGGGTTTTTTTCCCAACAACATTTTATTCTGTTATTTAAAGCTGTTGGTCTCTGCAGTATGTTTGAAACCTTTTTTGTTGAATGTGGGCTGTTCTCATGGTTTCTGCCCTTCTCGATGTTGCAGTTCGCTCCTTTGGCACGGAAGACAGACCAACTGACAGGCCGATCCCTCCTCGCGATGAGGTCTTTGAGTACATAATATTCCGTGGCAGTGACATTAAAGACCTAACTGTCTGTGAGCCACCAAAGCCTCAGTGTTCCTTGCCACAGGACCCTGCTATTGTTCAGGTAAGTCAAAACATCTTTTCAGATAATTGTTGCTGAAGATATATCCTGGTAGCTCTAAGCACTCTCTAGCTGAGCGTATAAAAACATTTATCACTGTAAAGTTCACAACCCCGTGTAAAGAACTCTGGAAAGATTTTCCTCTTTGGAATCGTGTGAAAATGAAGGTTGAAATATAACTCTAGCACAGTGCACTAGATAGCAAAGCTGCTGTTTTTTCAGAAACAGCTAATGACTTTTTGTGGATCTTAATGTCTTTTTTCAAAGGGGCTTGGCTTAGGAGGACATGTATGCAGGTGTTCTTGGAAAGATAAACTTGGTATCAAGTCAAACAGGATTGATACTGAAACCTTTCCAAATCATTAGTGATTTTTGGTTGGTTGGTTTTAATTTTAATTCTAATGTGGAACTTCTTTTGCTGACTGTGAGTTTCAAGCATTTCATCTAGCTATTTCATCAGACTTCATACAAAGGGGCAGTCCTTTGAAAAGGGAACACTTGGTTGCTGAAGGGAAAGCAACTTACAGCGTGAAGCTTTCAGGATTAATCAGTTTGTTGTTTCATAGTAAATGTACTGACAAAAATGGTTATTTTTCATCTTTGAAATGTGTTGGTTTGTTGATTGTGCTTATGGGGTATCTTAAAATCATCTCTGAGAACAAGAGGGAAACTCTAGTTCAAATGGAACTTGGTAATTCCATGTAAGTGTTTGTGATTCTAATGTTTTAACTATCCTCTAGGATAGAATTCTTGATACTTCCTTATGAGGTACCCTTGCAATCCTCTAAGGGCTTTCGCTGAATTTGGTGCAACTCCTTCTGTCAGTGGTAGCTGAGACTGTGAAGCTGCGTTACTGCCAGCCCCAATAATAGTGATAACCCCACCCTCCTCCAGTATGTTTGGGTCTTTTGTTGTTCCTGTGGGTTTTGAAACTTCAGTTGGAAAGCCTGTCCAAGTTTGCTAACAAAGCTGGTATGCGTGTTTGACAACAGAGTTCAGTGTCTTAGGTTCAAGTGAAAAGATTGCCAAGTTTCATTGCCCTGTTTTCACAGGTCTGGGATGGTAGAATGGTAAAAGTGCTTTCTAAACTGTATACATACTTGTGAACATGTTTTGTAGAGTTCCTACATTTCTTGCCTTACCAGAACTATTTCCTACTTTTTGTGTAAATGTGAATTTTTTTGCTGGTGTGTTTTGTCTTCAGTCTTCACTGGGATCCTCGAGCACATCTTCATTCCAGTCGGTGGGGTCCTACGGCCCTTTTGGCAGGATGCCTGCCTACAGTCAGTTCAGTCCCAGCCCGCTGGTGGGGCAGCAGTTCGGCGCTGTTGGAGTCGGTACGTTCAGCTGGATTGTTTCGTGTTTTCCCATACAGGAAGCTGTATGTGCGTGCACGGATGGGTTAGTGCTTAGAGTTTCATCAGTGTCTTATCCTGAGGCAGATTGAAATTCTTCAATCTGTATCAGACGTGCAGTTTAGCTTAAAAGTAGAGAGTTTTTTGTAGTCTTTGCAGCTCAAATCAAAGCCTTTACAATTGAGAATTAAACACCTATCTCAGAGGGACGAGTGCAGAAAGGTTCCTATATTCAGGAATTCATTCTATTTTGTACATATTCATGACATTCATCATGTGGTCATTACATTTCACAAGGGATTAGAAGCCACGCCTCCACAGAAGCCCCATAGCTGTGCTGTGGACACCTGTTACCCCAGGCTGGCCAGGTGGTGTGTGCCTTAACTGAGGGTTTGGATGATTCAGCAGATCAGGGGCCGGCACAGCCCTCCAGCTGTTAGAGGTGTTAGCTAGGTGTGAAATACCTGCTTGGGGTGTTTATGAGCTGCATGGGCTAGTTGTTCCTTTATACTCCAGATATTCTCTGAGACTCACCAAGCAACTTTCCTTCTTCAGAGTTTTGTGTTTCATGTTTTAGTTTTTCACACAAGAACTTCACCTTGTAGCTGTCATGGCAGCAGTGTTACTCCTGGTACTGAAAATGTTAGCCATGAGAAAGGAAGGTTGTGGAATTGACCATAATTTGAGATCAGCTAGTGGGATGTGGCAGTTATATTTTTGTTGAGAGGATGTTAAGTGAAAATATAGCAATAACATCTATTGTGTGGTAAGATGCTGTCATGGCTATGTTTTCTTAATAGTTGTGATACTGAAGTGAGAAGTGCTCTTTCAATTTTTATATTAGATTAAAAATATCGAGGTTTTACAGTCTTATAAACTTACTGGACGTACATACGTTAAACTGAAGGTGTATGGGAAGGGCAGACTTGGGTGCATTCTAGAATAATTGTCTAATATGGCTTCGCTGATCAATACTAATTTTAAAAAAAAATGAAATAAAGCGCATATCAGGTTTTACAACTATATTATTTCTTCCAATGCAGGAGGGTCTTTAACATCCTTTGGAACAGATTCTTCAGCCAGTGCTAGCATGTCCCAAAGCACTGCAGTTGGTTCTGCATTTACAACAGATGCAAGATCACTAAAAACACAGATGTCTCAAGGTAAAATCTTTTTTAGTAACTTTCACGTTTTTTGACCAGTTGTGCCTCCATGGCTTAGGTTGTTCCCAAAAATGCCAATGAAACAGCTGAATTCTGTAACGAAAACCCTTAGTATTAAAGCCAGAAAGCACTGAGAGGTTTTGTATTTGTTCTTTAAATGTATTTTTCTATGTCTTGGAGTGCTGCATAGGTAGCAACACATTTGTTGTTATCCTTAAGGCATCTGTACTGAGGAGTAGGACTTAAATAAGTGGAATAATGTTAGCAAATAGGTGCATGTGGAAATTCAATATCTAGTTCTATTGGTAACATGACAAAACTTGGAATACTTCATGCTAATTGAAGTGTGAAATCTATCAGCGTGCAATTTTGAAATCTTTATTCCCAGTTGTGGTTTCGTGTAACAGCAGACCTGATCGACTGTAGAGATACAGACCTGACTCAAGTCAGCTTAATATTAACAGAAACTGTGGGTACTTTGTGTAACTTTGGGGAAAAAGTAGAAGCAAAAAGGAAATTTTTGAGTAGAAACAAAAAACCCCAAAACCTAACTAAACATCGAGCACCTTCACCCTCACCTTTCATGCGAATATGTTAACATTGCTCCTCACAATCCAAAGCCATTATTTCCTGTTGTTCCACTCTTCATTGCTGTAAAAGCATGTACTAAGATATTATCTTAATGTTATTTTTAAATGATGCAGTTGTGTTAGAAGTTAAAACACCTTACAGCAAACAGGTTTGCTAAGTTCCTAAGTTCCAGATGAGATTTATATATCTATTAGGAGTGTTTCTAGGACTAGTCCAGTGAGTTGCCAAAAGTAGGTTCTACTTCATTGGATTAGTTGAAAGGGGGAGAAGTATGCTGAGCATTTCTCTGTTGAAAGAGTAGCTTGGTTTTCTGGAGTTAAAGTTAAGACCAGTGTGATTCCTGGACTTCATACAGGACATATGCTCCAGATGAACATATGTTCTGCCACAAAATTTCATGTGGGACATCAACAAGTTTTTTCTCTGCATTTGCTTTTAAAAATATTTTTCATCTTTGTAGATTGCAAGTGTGGTATGGTTGCATGTTTTGGTGGGTTTTGTTTTGGTTTGTTTTTTCTTCTGTTTAGTTTTTGTTATGGGATACAACCTTGTTCTTTTACTTAGTGGGATTGAATCCTATTCCAATTTCTTGGTAGATTTTACTATTTGATGTCATAAACTTATCTGCCTGGATCACATGGCTCCGTTCTGAACGTGCTTCTGGCCCAGCCACTGGTGCTGCAAATGGCCATATCTGAGCAGTGCTCTGCGGAGCAGCTCCCAGGCTCCCTCCCCTGCAGCGTGCCTGGCACTAGCCCTGGCTGCCCACTGATTGGCACTGCTAACACAGCAGTGCACTGCAGGGCATGGAATTCAGGCTTGGACCTGTATTCTGCCTGTGGGAGCAGCCACATCCCACTCGGCTTCCCAGGGAGGCAGAAAGAATATTATTAGCTCCGATCAATCCGAAAGTTTCATTTCATAGCTCAGTGTGCATCATGGGTGGGTTGGTAGGGATTAATTGTCCTACCCATTTTTTTCTTTTAGACTGGGGGAAGGGGTATTGCTAAATATCCTTCATTCTGGATTAGTGGATCTGAGGGTGCAGAAATATTTATTTCTTCTTTGGACACAGCTGTTTTGACTGGTAAGGCAGACAAGTCTAGGTCAGTTGAGACCAGTAACTCCTGTTTGTAGATGAGAAATAACTCTTGAGTGTTGGTTTTATTTTTTCCCCAGGTCGTTCAAGCCCTCAGATGGATCACTTGAGAAGGAGCCCCACCATGGAACAAGCAGTACAAACAGCGTCAGCCCACTTGCCCACCCCAGCACCCGTTGGGAGGAGGAGTCCTGTACCAACCAGACCTTTGATGTCTGCTGGCCAGAAATCCTTAGAGAATCAGGAACACCGACGAGGTAGCTTTGGATGACTGTCATACAGCTTGTTCCCTTCCATACATGTAGGAAGTGCTCTTTTTAAGGGTAACATGTAGGCATTTTCCTGCTGTCTTTATGGTATGCTGGACAGCAGAGACCTGGATTAGATATATATTCCTTTTTAAAGTCAAGCATATATTCTAAATTACTTTTTTAATTTTATTATTGTAAACTTGGGGTTTACACTTAAAGGTCTGGATTTTTTTTTTTTTTTTGAAATCTGAACTATATATACAAAAGTATGGTCAAAAATACCAAATTGGATAAACAAATAATTTTTTTATTTCCAACTTTAGCTGAAGCACACAAGGTTTCAAGATCAGAAAATGAACTCAGAAATGAAAACAAACGACAAATTGGTAAATCTTGTTTTGAGAAATGGCTATCGTTGTTTTCAAACTTCATTGATTTTTTTTAAAATAGTCTAAAATACACAAATTCTTTCCCATTTTGTTTCTAGTGGGTAACAACTTTGCATTGTGTCAGAATAGTACAAGCACATAAAGTCATCATGAAAGAGAAAAATCTCTTCTGGTTGCTCTAAATTAAGCAATTTGAATAAAAATGTAAACCAAGCAGTACTCATGGATTTATAAACACAATAGCATGAAATAAAGCCTGTTACCTTTCTAAAAAACACTTGACTGAAAAGCCACAAACATTTTATACTCTTTTTTAAAAAAAAAAAAAAAAGCTTTTAATGACTTCTAGAAAGTCGTTTAGTACCCAAAATTAGTACTATTATGCTTTCTGTGTCACTGCCATCATTACTGTAAGTGAATTTACAAATTACAAGCTGCTCTGATGGGACTTTTAAGAACAGAAGTGCAGGAAGAGGATGCATGAGTCCCAGCCTGTTAGCCCAGGAATGAGAAAGCAAAGTGAAAAAACCAACCACCCTCAAAGAAAAGCATAACAAAACCAGACAGAATTTCCCTCTTTTCAGTTCCAGGAGCACCTGCAGCACGGAGGGGCCGCGGAGGCCACCGAGGGGGCCGAGGAAGATTTGGTATTCGGAGGGATGGTCCAATGAAGTTTGAGAAGGACTTTGACTTTGAAAGTGCAAATGCACAATTCAACAAGGAGGAAATTGATAGAGAATTTCATAATAAACTTAAATTGAAAGGTAAGCCCATTTTTGCTTTAAATTTGAGCTTGGAAAAATTGTGTTGTGCTGTTTTAATTCTGCCTTGAAGAAGAACTTTCAAAAGGCATATCCTATTAAGTCTTGTTTGCAGTCACAAAAAAATGTATTAATAAGGAAACTGGGGTCATCTGTTAATTAAATGCCTGGGCCAGTGTTTGAATTTTGAAGGAATTTTAACTAGCAAATATCATATGTCAAGTTCTAACAAGTCTGTTTATTTAAAATGCAGATTACTTGAGCAGAAGCTCCAATAACATTTGTTACTTAAAGTTCTGGAAAGGATGCAATAAAAGAAAATCCATGTTCCATGTTTTCAATTATTAAGCCAAAATTAAAATATCAATTATAGACCAAAAGCAATCAGAAAAACATGAGTTTGGGATCAGAACTTTGCTGTAGTACGCAGGAGAGTTTGTTTGAGGGTATCTAGCATTTTCTTGCTTTTACCTTTTTTCCAAAGGAGCACAGGAGTAGTTAGAAAGCATTCTGGCAGCGCTTGTTTTCTATCAGGCTTCTGTTTTGATTACCTCATTCTCTTGTGACCAGCCACCTGTTTGTTACACTGCTGCTCCTATTTTTGGACAAAATTGTGGCAGGTTGATACAGGTTCCCTATTCCAGTGAATGGCCGGCTAAAAGCTGAGAAACAAAAGGTAGGAATAAATGGTCAGGTTTCAGTGTAGGGTAGAAATGCCAACAGAGTCCCATAGGATCTGTTCTCTGGTGCTTGCCTCTTTTTCTGGATCATTTTGAAATGGTGATGGTTTGCTGTTGATACTGCTTTTTTAGAATAATAAAGAGGGAAAGGAAAGCTAACCCTAGAGAGGTCTAGAAATGTTTGTGAGACTGGTTCTTTTTGTGTGTGGTGTGGAATAGTTGAGCTGGTTATCTGAAGTTTATGCGCAGCATCATGAGATTTAAGCTGTAAACATTTAGGAATGAGACTTGACAGTAACAGTTCTGTTGAACCATCAGCTTTGTTTTCAGTACCAGGCAAAACAGTAAGTTGGACTTCAGGCATTATTAGGCGTATCTTGAATGCTGGCCCTGTGTCTGAAAGGAGGTAACAGCAAAGCCAGAAGACAAAGGAGAAGGACAACCGGGATGAACAAAACCACGGAATGGCTTTTATGAGGATTGACTGAGTGAGGCTCTAAAGTCTGAAGGAGGTAGTGAAGAGGGTAGAAAATAGATGGCTGTCAAATCTCTTCTGCCACAGGTGTCTTTGTTAACTAAACCCACTACTGATACAGAGGACGTCAAACACCCAGACAGCAGCAGCCAAAACATCCTAATTTATGTGTCAAATTATTTGACTTCTGCATTAAATTCTGGAGAGGTTTTTGTATTTTTGAGCATTCAGTATAGTTTCTGTCTGTCGGGGAGTAAGTTAAGTGCCCTTTTTTTTAGGCTTCTGTTTACTTTATTTTCCAGAAGATAAACTTGAGAAACCAGAGAAGCCTGTAAATGGAGAAGACAAAGGTGACTCAGGTGTTGATACGCAAAACAGTGAAGGGAATGCCGATGAGGAAGATCCACTTGGACCCAACTGCTACTATGACAAAACCAAATCCTTCTTTGATAATATTTCCTGTGATGACAATAGGTATGGCCTGCAAGGGGAAGCTTGTTAGTCTGCTAAATGCAAGTTTGTCATAAGGTACTGTCAGTGCTACTCGTTACAATCAAGTCTGAATCCAAAGTGATTAGAGCTTCCTCCCACATGCAACGGGCAAAAATAAAACAGGAATACAGAGCACAGCATTTCTTTGTTGGCAAGTGCAGTATATTAATAGGAAGAGAACTTTATGCACAGGCTCTAGAATCTCCTTTCCAGATTTACTAAAGTGTGGGGTTTTTATTTGTCTTGCTTTGCTACTAAATTAACACTTCATTTAAATCGATTATGGCCCTTCTTTGGTACTGGTTTCTAAGCAGATTACGTAACTGTCTCGGCCAGTAGTGTTGTTGGAATGGGCAGATAGCATCTGAGGAAAATTAAAGCTTATCTTTTGCGATTGCCTTTTTATTAGACACACGGATGTGGATTGCTGACCTATTTTGAATTACAGGAGGGGGAGGGGGATTGTTTGGTGTACTGACAGCCAGATAGAATAACATCTGTAACTATAAACTGTTTCTTGCTTTAAATCATGCTGCATGAGGAGGATACAGGGTGTGCTCTTCTGTGTGGGAAAACCTTTGCAGCGTTGTTACTATCCAGTTAATGACACTGTAACACATCCCTTTCTGATGAGTTCCATGAACTGTGGCAGGTGCCTGGGTTCTTGCAGAAGGGATAATGCGGAGATTTACAGCGTGGTTAATGTATCGTTTACCAATTCCCGGGCTCTCTGGCAGCCCTCACCAAGCCAGGCTGTGTTGCTCCCGAGCTGTGCTTGGCAGCAACCCGTGCTCGTGTGTGGCAGGGAACGGCGACCCACCTGGGCCGAGGAGAGGCGGCTGAACGCAGAGACCTTCGGCATCCCGCTGCGTCCCAACCGCGGCCGTGGCGGATACCGCGGCAGGGGCGTCATCGGCTTCCGCGGAGGACGCGGACGAGGAGGTGGAAGAGGCTCCTTCCCTGCGCCCCGAGGGTTCCGTGGTGGATTCAGAGGAGGTCGTGGAGGCAGAGAGTTTGCCGACTTTGAATATAGGGTAAAATGTATTTGATGTTACTATGGCCCGATCCACTGTGCTTGGAAAATAGTAGTAAAATACTCCTGCTGTTGGAGTTCATGTTGAAGTAGAACTTCTTGAATAGTATTTTGCAGGTACTCTGAGCTACTTCACTGAAAGTCCGTTAATGCTGAAATTTTAGTTATATAGCAGCATCTTAATATCAACAGCAACCAAAAATAAAAGCTGCCTTTCTTTACATGCCCTAAATATAGTTACTTGATAGCTGGTGCTGTGGAAGGAGGGAGGAAAAGAGGAAAAAATTCAAGTTCTGCAGGTTGTATCCAAGTGTTAGAAATGTGAGTTACGAGCGTTTTTCTAAGCGATATTGTGAAATGTAAAGCTCAAGAGGGAATAATTTAACTTGCTTCTTGGTTGCAACAAACTTGAATTCTTGGTGAATTGGCACAAAGCCTGTAGACTGGTGTACTGGTTAGAATCAGTAACAAAGATAGTTATCCAGACTGGTTCAAGTAAAGTAGGCTTTCACAGTTCTGACTGGGACAGAACAAATTCTGTTTTGCAAACAAAAATTCTTGTTTTCTATTAGAAGTTTTAAATATTTTTAAATTAGAAAAAAAAGGGAGGTTTCATCACATCAGATTTCTGACTGTCCCTCAGTTGTTCTTCAGTAGATTGCAACAATTAGTCCTATGATTTAAACAAACTTTTGGCAGCTGAACATGAATGGAGATGAGGGATTGAAGTTCAGTGATTTGAATTTCTGAATAAAAGAATTTTACAGCCTTCCAGATGAGTGGGAGGTGGTGTAAAGGCTGTGTAGTCAGTGAGGAGCTGTTCTCGGTGTGTGCCAGCCTGAGGGTGTTGGACCAGGTGCCAGCTGATCACCCAGGGAGGTCTCCTTTCTGCTGCAGGGGATGGGCAGTGGCCACCACAGTGCATCTGCTGTTGCCCAGATTAATCGGTGAGGTTTGTTTTGCAAAATGAATTTTAACATTGTACTTTTGTTCCCTCTAGAAAGACAACAAAGTTGCTGCGTAGTCTACAAGACAGCTGAAACCGGGTGAACGTCTAGATCTTCTTGATTCAGAGAATTAGTTTTGATCTCTGCAAAGAATGAAGTTAATTTGCTGTATACTTGTCACCAGCACTGGGATTTAACTATTTAATTTCAAAGGGGTGTGTAATGCAGTTACTTTTGAAAAATGGCCATCTTTGGAAACAGTGAGCATTAAATATATTTGAGACAGAAGGATAAGTAATTTCTTATGTATAGTTAATTATAAGCAGTACTTCGATGGAGTTTAAGTATTTTTTCATCACTGAAAGGATTTTTCTTATTACTAAACTGTATTTGATAATTGCTTCAAGTTGTAAGGACAATTGTATGCAGAAGGCCGTCGATACTGTGAGTGTTTTGACCCACTGAAGGTTGTTTTTTGGAAATCCTGTAATATCCCTTTTGAGGTAGTTGTACTTGTATCAACTAGGGTGCTGGACAGTAGAAAACTTGCTTTGTCAGTCAGATATGTACACACAGTAAATACTGTTTCTTAGGCAAAGGAAAGTTTTTATATAGTTGTAAAATTCCATTATATCCCATTGCCAAAGAAACATTACAAACTTTGTATAGCTGTATAAAAAGCAACTAATTTTTTAAAGAATAAACATTTTTAAGTCGGCAAACATACTGTGGTATTGCGGAAGTTGATATGCTGAAGAACACTGAATTAGTTGGGGTTTTTTTCTTTAGCAGCTTTTCAGGCTTAAATGTTTGATTTTATATTTGGACTATAATGAAGTTTTGAAAATGTTCTTCCATTACACGAGACTGGATACACGCTTCACTGCTCTTGTGAGAATTTGATTTTGTAGTTTCTGGCATATCACAGGATTTGACCAAGTTAGGGAGATATTTTCAAAAAAGGAGAAAAGGAATTTTCATATGTCAAGATTTGCAATTAATTTTACTTAGTGAGAAATATTAACTTTTTTTTATAATGGACCAGGCACAAGAGTTGGTGATTCTCCTGGAGTGCCTGGAAAGAAAGTCTGTTTCCATTTGTCAATTCTTGAAATGTTAACTTTGTTGTAATACCTGTAGACATGAGCAATTTAAAGAATTCTTAGTGTTTGAAGTTGTTTGCATTTTGCTAGACCGTAGCTTGGAGACAGTGAGACTCTGGTTGTGCAGTCACAAATGACAGAGCACGGGCTGTGGGCCAATTCTGGATGAGTAGCTGCCACTTTCTGATATGCTGAAATAGAAACCTGGTCATTTGTGTCTGTGTATGTAAATGAAGGCCACAGGAATAAAGGGATCCAAAGATTACATCACTTTGATCTAATTTGCTGATTTATTTTTTTTTACTTAAAAATGTTCAGTGGTGATAAAGATGTGGAAAACTGCACTGTTGAAAAATTGGAATATTTAAAAGTGGTTGATAGAATCTTAATTTTATAACTTTTGTATAGCACTACAAGGAAGTATTTTGTAATTGGTTTCCTTATTAAGGTCAAGTATTTGACAGCTGTAGAAGTTAGGTAATATTGTTTAGTAATGTTTTTTGCATGTTAACAACTGCCTTTTGGGATCCACAAGTCATGATTCTGAACACCTGTTGAGGTTTTTGACCATAGAGGCAAGTGCTGTCCTGTTGCAATAACTCTTTACTGTCGAGGTGTTCCAGCTGTAAATACCGGGCCGGGTGTCCCTGCTGTGCCCGGCCAGGCTTTCTGTTTTTTTTTAATTTTAAACCAGAATAAACTGTTGGGTAAAAGCGCTCTGTGGTGGTGGTTTGTGGTGCCGCGGGGCCACTCCGGGCTCGGGGGGTGTGTGTCTGTCTGTCCGTGCTGCTGTGTCTGTCCCACCGTGCCTGTCGGTCTGTCCCTGGCTGTCTCTTGGTGCTGTTTGTGTCTCTCTGTCTGTCCGTGCTGTGACTGTCTGTCCGTCCCTGTCTGTCCGTCCGTGCTCTGTGTCTGTCCGTCTGTCCGTGTCTGTCCGTGTCTGTCAGTCAGTGCTGGGGGCGGGGCCCGCCGTGGTGCGCGCGGCGCCTGCGCAGCAGCCGCCAGCCAATGGGAGGGCGCGGGCCCTGGCTGCCCTCAGCGCGGCCGCCATGTCGGTGGTGTTCGTGCCCGAGCGGGTGCGCGGCAAGGCCGAGGTGAACCAGGACACGCTGCAGCGGGTCAGAACCGGGCAGGGACCGGGAGGGACCGGGGAGGGGCCCGGGACTGACCGGGGATGGGCCGAGGAGGGGTCGGGAGTGACCGGGGATGGGCCGGGAGTGAGCCGGGAAGGGGCCGGGGACTGACCGGGGATGGGCCGAGGAGGGGTCGGGAGTGACCGGGGATGGGCCGGGAGTGAGCCGGGAAGGGGCCGGGGACTGACCGGGGATGGGCCGAGGAGGGGTCGGGAGTGACCGGGGATGGGCCGGGAGTGAGCCGGGAGTGAGTCGGGGATGGGCCGGGACTGCCGGGCCGAGACTGACGAGGCTGGGCCGGGATGGAGCCGGGGCTGGGACTGAGCCGGGGCTGGGCCGGGCCTGGACTGGACGAGGATTGAGGCCGGGTCGGGGCAGGGCCGGCCGTACCGGGCGGGCGGTGAGCACGGTCTGTGCCGCAGCTGCTGGAGGAGAACGACCAGCTGATCCGCTGCATCGTGGAGTACCAGAGCAAGGGCCGCGCCACCGACTGCGTGCAGTGAGTGCGGCGGCGGGCCCGGGGCCGGGAGCGGGGGAGAGCGCGGCCCGCGGCGTTACTGCCGCTGGGAAAAACACGGGGCTGGGATTGTGAGCGGCTCCCCCAAAATAATTTTCACAGAGGGGTAAAGCAGAGCTGCCCCGCATGGAGTAACCCTGCCGGCTTTGTGAGACTCAGTGCTCTGTGACGGCCGCTCTGTGGGCTCTGCCCTCCCCGCCCGTGTGTGACACACCGAGGGCTGTCACGGCAGGGCCGGAGCAGACACCCGCGGCCCTGCAGCTGCTCCGATCGGCCCAGCGGGCAGCTCCGTCCTCCCCTGCCCTTCGGCAGCTTGTCAGGGTTGAGCATAAGGCGACCTGAACGTGCTGCTTTACCATCCCAGTTAGTAGCACTTGAATGCACTATACAGGCATTCAGAATAAGAACATGATATGTTTCCCCTGATTTACTATTCTAGTTTGTTATTTCCCTATCACCAATACCGATTAGAGGGCAGAAGTGACAAAAGTGGGTATTTGCCTAGAAGAGAACATGTCACCCAGATACTGTTTCCTTCTCTCACAGGTACCAGCAGATCCTGCACAGAAACCTCATTTATTTAGCAACAATTGCTGATGCCACACCACCCAGCACACAGAAGACTGTAGACTGATTGACACCTGGACATGAGCAGTGCTGCTTTCAGAATCAGTAGAAATACTTAGTTTAGTCCCACTTTGAGAGCCAAGAAGGTGTGATCTTGAAAGGCAGGTAAAAAGTGATCTGTACTGCTGTGTTTATAATGTGGATGTAGTTTTCAATGTATTAGGCTAGCTTTTCCCCTGTTGCTGTAATTAACACAGCTTAGGGGTGAGAATTATCACATTTCCCTTTTTCCCCTCTGAAAAAAGTGTGTTTCTGAGAACAGCCTGGTTGTCAGGACAGCACTGCTGGAAGCAGAGCCTGTTTTATGACTAAGGTTCTGTAATACCAGGGTAAGCATTTCTTTAGGGGCCTTCTACCCCCAACATGACAAAGTCAGACACATGTTGCCATATATAAGAGCAGTAAGTAGACTGTTGTGTGGCCTGTGTTAGAGGAATTGTGCTGAATAAAGATGTTCTTTGTAAATTGTGATATATTCTGAATTATTGTAATATGTTAACAAAGGAGCAGCTCAGTGTTGTAGGGAAACAAATGTTAACTTTCCTAGGAATGATGGGATTGCTGCATAACTGAGCAGTTAAGTGGAAGAGACAGACTGAGCCTTTATTCCAGCGAGCCCCAGTTGGGTCAAGGCTTTTTCTCTGTGCCTGAAGTGCTGTGTGCTGCGGACTCCCTGAACACATAAATTCTTGCACAATCAGAAAGGGTTCATGTGTTTCCTGGGGATGTGTCAGTGCCTGTGACCCCCTGGCCCCCCCCCGGCTCTGGCAAGTGCCACTGTTAACATGACTAAACCAACAACCTTGACCATCAAAATTATTTAGTCTCTGATTGCTAAAAATTCAAATAAACTGCTTTTGGCAATATTTATCTGCACTGCTGGTTCAAAGGCCCTGCTGAGGCAGTGTCTGTATTGTGTACTTCAGTGCCATCTACTTGAGAAAGTAGCTTTAAAGATGCTTCAAATTGTACAGTGCATAAAGTCCATTTTTATATGATGAGTCAGTAAGTAGGCAGTTGACAATTTTCAAACTGTTAAATAATCCCATGTTAATGAAATAAGATCTTTGTTTACAAACCAAAGTTACAGTTTAAGGTGCTGCTCATTTTCAGCAAGGTGCATATTTTAAACAGGTATGACCTATTAAATGTATATCTTTAATAAAGCAAATAGTTTACTTTTACAGAAGCTTTAAAATACAAACTGTACAGTTCCAGTTCAGAAGCATTAGCTATTCACAAGAAGCACTGCAATAAGGGTAAGTTAACTAAGCACCAAACCCTTGCACTTGGCAGTGTAAGTGAACTTTAAGGGCAAGACTCATTTGCCAAGTGCAACAATTCTTAATATTACCAGTGTTCAGAACAATCGGAAGCAAAGGACAGAGTAGCACCCACGTGGTCAAAATGCAGACAAACTTTCTTTGTTTTGCAATTCACTTATGTAGGTCCAGGAACATGACAGCATTTGTAATTGTGAATAAACTGCAAAAACTACAGCAATCATTTTGGCACTTGTTAGAAAAAAAGTTCAAAATTAAGTGTTTTCATTAACTTCCATTTTGGTCTTAGTATGAATAATCAGTAAGTACAACCAAATTCAGGGTTTAATATTAGATCTAAACAACAAGATTTAGGAAACTCAAAACCATTCATCAAGTTAAATAACCACTAACATTTTCAGTGGAGGGTTTTCAAAATTATAGTAGTACAGACCATTAACAATTTACAGACAGAAGCCACACTGATTGTGCAAAGCACATTACTGTAAAAAGTCTATGTACAGCAAACAAATCTTTGTAAACATGGTAAGTATGAAGTTTCAGAAAACATGGTGACAATATCATAAATACAGGCAACATTGGCATCCTCAAACAGCACAAAAGGTAACAATCTGGGCCTGCAAATAGAGCCCGTCACCATACAAACAAAAAAGGTGGATGGGTTTTAAATACCCAAATGTTTAATAGTTTTAGTGTTGTGTATACTTTTTATTTATATATATATATAATGTATTTATTTTTTGGTATCTTTAGATATAGATGTACTTAGTTTGTAAAACCAAAACCAACAAATGTGCTTTATCTTCATTGAAAAATTATGTAGTTAGAACTAATAACCCATTTTACTAGTAGTTAACATATTAGAATGATATGACTTAAGAAAAATACAAAAATAAGATTAATACTGTCAAAACTCTTATACCAGAAAATATTGTGGTTTTTAGACTCTTTCAAAGATGAAATATGAAAATTTAAATAAGCTCTAACTATATAAAGAATCTTCTGTAATCTCAATTCATATACAGTGGGATAGCTATACATATATTTACCATTGTTCTTCAATTTTTAAGCACCAGTCACTCTCCCGGATCCACTTTGGTTGGAAGATTATTCCTAATTCCACAGGTTCACTTAATGGCACATATTGACTGCAAATAATTACTTTATCCTTTTAAAAAAAATAATGTTCTTTTAACTAACTGCTACCCACGTTTCAGTTTTAGTATCTTCTGAGCCAGCTCACAATTTTTAATCAACTGTAGCATCTGAAATAAGACTTTTAAATAAAAGCAAGTAGTCTCTTAGGCTTTGCTTTCACACACTGCAGGCGCCCTGTGTGGGTAACACCTCTGGCCAAATGCTGCCGTAAGAAAGGGGGTGTTTGTCCCAGCACCAGAGTCACGTTATCCACACGGGTGCCATTGACTCTGAGCAGCTCAGGTAATGTTTGTCACACAAGGTTCAGTGGTTCTGCTGATCTTGGGTCAGAAACTGCCACAAAACTCGCTTCTGTAGCTGTTTCTGCAGCAGTTCCCAAATGAACTCTCTTGTGTGGCACAGCAAAAGCTGCTCTTGTACTTCATTTTAAAAAAGCTGCCCACAGGCTGTAATGAGAATACAAAGGCTCTACAGCTTGTCCTTTATAAATTTAAACATAAACAGTGTTGAGCAAAGTGACCACTATATATTTGCTTCAACATATTCAATGTGTTTCAGTAAGATGTTTAACTATAAATCTATATGAAAAATAGCTATAAAATACAGTGTTTCTTGTATGGTAGTCCTTCAGCAGTTCTTTTTAGAAAAAAAAAAAATGTTTTGAAAGTAAAGGCAATATACACATTTTTAAAAGCATTTCTACATCACAGTTTTGGGCTGTTTCATGTCCACCAACAAACATATTGGCCGTATTTGCTCAGCACTGTAACTCAGAACTCGAGAGTCTGTGTGTCTCCCCCAGGCCCCCTCACCTCCACCGGCCCCAGCCAGCACCCAGCTGGGAGCCGCAGTGACCTCCCTTCTGTTTGGCCCTGTGCTGCGCCTTCCAGTGTGAAAAGCGGTCAGTACTGGTGTAGGTAGGATGGTCTGCGCTCGTGCTTCACGGGGAAGGATTTAAAGCCCTTGTTGATCTGTTTGTGCTGGGCAGCCTGTTGGGATTGCTGCTGCTGCTGCTGCTGCTGCGCGAAGGCGAAGCCGGAGGAGAGCGCGGCGGCCGGGGCGCAGTCGCTGGCCCACAGCGGCGACGGGAGCAGCTGCACGGCATCGCTCCACTGGCTCACGGGGCTGCCCACGGGGTACAGGGACGCGCTCTGGCCAGGCAGCACGCCCGCCACTGAGGACGTGTGCTGCCACGGCGCCTTCGGGGGCCACGTCTTGGTCTTGTTCTCCTGAGCAAACACAACGAGCCTGGTTTTCCATTGTTTCAATACCAAAACACTGCTTTTTGAGACAATGCTTAACATGCCACCTTATCCTCTCCTGAAGACATTTTCAGATTCACAGACTTGTGGTAGGTGCTTGGATTTCACTGAATTGTCTGAGTTGGAAGGGACCCACAAAGACCATCGAGTCCAACTCTTAAGTGATTGAACAGGGACTGAACCCACAACCCTGGTGTTAACCAGCACCATGTTCTAACCAACTGAGCTCATCTCAGTGTCATAACTTACGTTTGAAAGCAAAATTAATGCATATACAAAGCACTCCCAATTCTTAACAAATCTGCCTGTTAAAAAAAACCCTTCAAATTTGCTTCAGCATGACACAGTGACCCCACTAAAAGGGACAGAGAGAAGTCATTTCCTGTTCTAATATTTAAACGAGGTGACTTTGACAAAACCACCTTGTACTGGAGTGCAGATGGCTTGGGGTTTTGCTGAAGTAACTAATCTGGAGATAGAGATGCTCTTGCAGTTGTTTTCCCAGAGCAGACCCCCCAGATGTAACAGGAGGAAGGCCTGAGCCAGCCCTGCTGCACTCACCTGGCTGCGGTCGTCTGCTGCAGACAGAAGGGGAGGTGATGGCAGCGTGCTGGGCTCCTGCTCACCACTGCTGTGTTTTCTGCCCAGAAAGAGAAGAACATTCACTTTGTTTTTCATTGAGTCACCCACGTTAATCTGCCCCTGGCACAGCCCATCCAGTGGTTTCAGTCTGTCACACCCACAGTGGGTGCTGACATTCCATTGGGTCTCACGGACTTTGCCCAGTACAGGTAAAACCAGCAATACAGAAAGAAAGCCCACTTTGAAGAAATCTGCTAGAAATCGCCTTTTTTCTTCTGCTACCTGCTTTCATGGTTTGTGTTTCTTTGGAGTTTTTTAGAAGTATGCTTTCTGAAATAACTTTACAAACAAGACAAAAGAACAGATGAACAAGTGGAACATCTAATGAGGCACTGTCACTTTAGAAAAACAGTCTACACCTTTGGTTTAAATTTGTAACCTAACACTTGGTATCAAATACAAGTCCTTGACCACATGGGCACTGCAGAAGATTTTTATTTTTTTTTTTTTTAGGGGATGGGATTAGGTGGGTAGGTTTAGATAAAAGCAGAATCTTTTATTTCATCCTTTGTTCAAAACCCCCCATCAGCTTGCTCCAATCATCAGGCCTCCGTGGGGGAGCAGTCCTTTGCAGGGCAGCTTTAGCACACCCAGCCCTTTTGCCTTCTCTTACTGTCTAGTTCTAGCTCTGCTATTTCCTCAACTGGAGAACATTTTTCTTCCCAAAAGTAACAGTAGCACTGTTACTTCAGCTGAAGTTTTTGTTCAATGAAGCACACTCTTTGCAAACTTCTGCTCTTCTCTTCAGAGCTCTACATAAAGCATAGGCTTTTCTTGTTCTTGCTCCATGAATCACTCCCTGATCAATCTCCAGCTATCTGCTGGCTTGGCAGGTTAATTCACCCCTTATGTGCTACTGTGCTTGCTTTCCCTGCTGATTTTTTTTTTTAAATAGAAATAATTACTACCTTTTGTATGACTGTTTCGGAGGTGACGCTCTTCCACAGAGCATTCATTGAAGCTCAGTTCCTATTCCCTCTCTATAAAGTCTTGGTAAGTTAAAGATTCAGAAAATGGCTCCTCTTTTGGTCAATTCCTTTCTGACAGTGCATATAAAAGTAGTTATCCAGGTATAATCTGTGGGAAACTGGCAGTGCATCCACTAACTTTTTCCAGTCACCAAAAAGCAGACGGGCAATCTTGTACCTAAATGTATTGACTATGAATTATTCTGTGATGTAAACAAAACAAAATACTGGCCACAGAACTAACTTGATTCATTTTTAGAAAAGACTCTGGAAAAATAGTTTGAGAGAACAATCCCAGCCTGGAACTGGGTTGGTATTCATGTTTCATCTTGTGCCTTTTGTTGTTATTGTTCTAACTATCCTCTGCTGGGGAATCACTGAGGTCCCAAAGACACTGAGCCTGCAGCCCTTTAGAAAAGCAGAAAGCAAGTGCTGTAATTCATACCACTGGAAGTGGGTTGTTCGTAGCTGAAAATCCTGGCTTAGCGTTTAAGCTCCAGAAATTATTTATGAAGGCAATTAAGCCTCCTCTTCATAATGTCAGAAATAAAGGACGAACCAGTGTATTTACAACTCCCAGCAGGGCAGTGGCAGCTAAGGTGAGAAGTCTGTACAGCGTCACCGGCAGCACTTCCCGAGTGCACAAAGATGCTGGGCCAGGGAAGGCACTCGCTGGGCAGTGCCAGGGGCATGGTCTGCAAACCAGCTCAGCAGGGCTCTCCCCCACCCCAGTAGTTTGGGAAGAAGTGGCATCCAGAAACGTCTCTTGGAAGAGGGAAAGCGTCCGCTCCTTCCTGCAGCACCAAGTACCAGCTGACAGCTGTTTGCACAGGGGCTGGTGTGGGTGAGCAGGGAGCTGCTCACACACCTCCCTGTGGGAAGGCACTGATCCACTCACCAGTGCAGTACTCACACTGACAGGGCTGTAACTTTGTCTAATTAGCAGGAATTTCCTTTGTCTGGCTACTCAAATAAAGTTACACATACAGAAAAAGGGATCTTACAAAGTGCTCTGTGTTTCTGTTCGCTTTGCTCACCTCCTCTGCTTTACAGCAGCAACAAGGTCTGGCCCTGAGAACATGGAGAACAGGCTGTCTCCGTTAGCTGAGGAGGTCTCATCACTTGAGCTGGCAGAGTCTCCTTGAGTACCAGACCAGCTATTTGTCACATCACTGCAAGACAAAAAGTTGCATTAGTCCTTGTATTTACAGTGCCTGGTCCAGACTGTGGACCCTAGATGTGCTGAGTATTTGTCACAGGTGATACCTCAGAGAACAAAGACACTTCAATACTTGGTAAAATGTGCCAGTAATACAAACACTTATCTACTTCTGTGTGGTCACACTAACTGCTTTGTCTGTTACAGCCTCTTTATATATATTTTACTAAAATAATAATGCCAATTAAAAGTGCCTCTCCTGTTCAGGAAGGAGAAACAAGTGATGCTTGGGTTTGGAATCACTAAGCACTTTGACTTTTTCACTGCAAAAGTGAGCTAAACACATACCTGTCCTGCTGGCTTTGTGCTACCTCGGGTCACAGCTGTTACACTGGGGACAAATGGGCAGAATGCTGAAACCCTTCTGTTGTAGTAAATAGGTATGATTTGGAAGAGACTAAGAACTACTCATGTACCTGCTGTAAGGTACCTGCCCTTTAGTAGCAAGATTTAGTTGCTGAAGTCTGGAAAACTTAATTCAGTCAAGCACTGCAACTTTGACAGCATCACTTTTCATCCAAACTAGGTCTTAAAGGTTTTCAAAATATTCAGAGCAAGCTGTCTGTATGCATCTGTGCCATAAAGTCCTTATTTCTCTGGACCCACAGTTGGCGTCTGTGTCACTCTAAAAGTCACCAGACATGTCAGTGCCTCGGGATCAGCGACTGGAAAAAACACCCAGTATTCCCACATCCTGCCAAGCCTGGGTGCACAGTACTTGTGCAGTCTCTTACCCTTCCGTGAAATAGTCGGGAAAGGGCCATGTTTTATGAGGATCATCGGGAAGAGGCCAGTTGCTGCGCGTGTTGCTGGGCCGTCGGACGTGCTGCGCTTGCCTCTTCTGTTGCATAGCCTGGTTGACCCCAGCAACGTAGCGGGCAAACTCTGGGTCAGAGCCAACTGAGTGGGAGAAACCAACAAGTCCATTGCTGACATTCGGCTATTTCTGCTGCACTCACCCCCTCATTTAATCCCTTAGGCTTGGCCACACCCCACAGGACAGCAATTCCCTCCCTGATGACAAATGGCAGCCAGCAGTGGGTATCTCCTCATGGCGCAGTGAAGAACACTGAACAGGGAATGTTTTAGCAAGTACACACACAGCATCTGGGGTGGGTAATAGTTATCACATGGAAGTGCACCCCTGCATTCCATCAGGGAAGCAGTACTTGTACTGCGATCATGTTCGTACACTGAAAGGTCCAAAATCCATCAGCAGATACTGACGGATTTAAAGTCTGTACATTTATCCATGCTCAGTGAAAAACAACATCCCAATTACTATAGTTGGTGCCAGAGTGCAACATGATTTCCAGCTATGTTGTGATCCAGCTTGCTTGGGAAATCAGAACATCAGATGGATCATATTAGGACACAGCACCCCAAACCTGCCCGCTTCCTACAAGAACGAGCCACTTTTGAAAACATTCTGACCCTGACCTACAAAATATTCCAGAGTAAGAATCATATTTACAGAAAAAAAGCAGTAATTTAAAAATTCTTCCATTCTTCAAGTGCTTTATGTGTCTCCAGCATCTGGTAAGGGAAAAGCATGATCTTGAGCAGACACAGCAAAGGGCTTAATGCAAGAGTGTTTCAAATGCTCCACTGACAGAGCAAGCAATTGCTGCATTAGAAGGAATGCTGGTTTGAGTCAGTGTAATTGAGTTTCCACAGCTTCCGTTTCTCTTTGCCTTTTTTTCCCTTCCCTGATAAAAACCTTTGCAGTCTGACTGGATTTATGGAGAATGTCTCGTCTGCATGCACGGTAATTGCAGTGGGGAGCAGACTGCTGCTGGCTTGCCAGGCTCAGTTTGAGATCAGGGGCAAGACTGAAGAACATCCAACCACCGTGCACAGCTCAGAAAGCACCAACCTCTTCCATGTGACAACCCCCTACATTTAATTCTGCATTCACAAGATAAGTTTCCTTGTTCTCATTTGACACAGCCAGAAAAGAGCCCCACAGGGTTTTGTGGGATCCAAACTGAAAGGACATCAAAGGAGATAACTTTGTTTCTCTGCATCCTTTGCTATCTAAGAAAGGGACGTAGCTGTGACAGTTGCCCAGAAACAAAACACCCCCACTAATGCTCCTTCTCCCTCCGAAATATCATAATGTCTTCATAAGACGAGGCTGGAAGCCAGACAGCTCCTCAGATCTAAGGACAGTCTACATGGGCTCTGAGGGGCATCCAGGCTTTTCACCTGTGGATCACATTAAGTGCTGAATTACTGGTATATTCAAAATAAAAACCTGTGTTAACTTTTGCCTCACTAAAAACATGCCAGGTGAACTGCTTTTTATCAGTCTTTTACTTCAAAAGACTTGGAGTTACCAACATTCCTTCTGCTACTTCTTACTGCAACATTCTTTCATCAAGTTCTTACAGATACAAGTACTGCAAAATACATTTTTGGTAGCTAGTTAAGCCTTTGACATGAAAAGCCATCAAGTTTATAAATTCTTAGTTAGTAGATTTGCATCTGAAAAGAGACATTTTCAGACTTTAAAAATATTTATTAAAAAAGTAATGTGATTTGTTTCAAATAACAAATCTACAGTTCTAGGAAAGCCTGGAAATTAAAAAATATTTGATGTTTTAAAGCTTTTGTACTTCACTAACTAAAGCTTAGACTGAAAATTCCTACATCGCAACTCAACCTGCCAAGTTATGAAGAAAAGTTATCTTTCCAATGGAAGAGTCTGTTCAGTTGGAAGAATTTTTTTGTTGGTTCTCATTTTTTAAACTCCAGATCTGTGGAAAATACTGTTTACTTATCATTACAACTGTACAAGTGTAATCCACTGAGCACCATTTATGAGCTTGAGTAAGTCACCTTTTCAGAGTGTCACTTCCCAAGTCCTTGATATTCATCAAATGGAACAAAACAAGTAGTTTAACATAGATTGAAAGTAAAATACTGCAGAAATATAATGAATTCAAAATGCTGAAAATGCCAGCTCTGTGTGTACCTGCTTTCTTTTCCCTACACACACAGAGGGATTTAGTGCTTAGTAAAAATCACTTTGCCCTTCCTTAAAGGCTGTGATAATCTTAAGCCCATACCAGAACTATGTTTACATAACATTATGCTAATTCAGACTTAAAAATTCTTAAGCAATAACATAACTCTGATGCCTACTTTTGCCTTGTAAACTCCACTGATTTATCAACAGAGCAGACAAAATAAGAATTACGAGTCAGAGGAGGTGGTGTGAGACCTCCCCACACACTCCAAACACAGGGTGAGTGCGGGAAGCAGAGCCTGGGCTGAGGAAGGTTTCCCTGTTGTGCTGCCTCCTTCCCTCCATCCCTCCCCTCCCTCCAGGCAGCTCCCAGAAATGCCCACTGCAGCCTTCCTGTGGCTGTGCTTCAGGCCAACAGAGCTCACACTTACAAGGTAAGAGATGTGTCTTAAGCTGTTCTTAGAACTCCAGTCAGAATCAGAGTATTCTGGTTGGAAGGGACCCACAAGGACCATCGAGTCCAATCCTTAACTGAATGGCCCACACAGGGGACTGAACAACCATCTGCTCTGAGATTCTACAGTCAGTTTCTTAGTCTTTGGCTATTTGCTTATGACTCAAATTTTATCTCACTTCATCTCTGACTATAATCCATCTATATTTACAAGTCAGTGGTGGTCCAAACACATCTGGCACTTGGTTTTTAGTCTCTAATCCTTTGACATCCAAGCTTTCCATTGCAGACCCAGCTGTAGCACAGGAACCAGTATGACTCCCATGGAACTGCAGAGTAATGGAGGGGAAATGTGGGGTGATGAGGAAGATGCATCACAAGATCTCCATATCACAAGACTGGTAAAGAGCAGGAAGAGGCATTTTGGGAGGAGGGAAAATACCTGAGCTCAAGGGTTTGATTTTAAACCATTGTACAAATTAAGAATAGGAGGAACACCATCTGCAAGTATCTTTTCAGTACTTTGCTGCGGTCTATACAGGAAAGGTCAGAACTACTATAACTAGGACAAGAAACAAGGCATTAGTCCTCATGCTTATTAATGAAAATTGCTTGTACTTTAAGACCACCTTCTGTTAAAAAGCAAACAGGCACACACAGAGATCCCAGCCTGCCTTGGCCAGCACCCTCACATCTGGTGGGCAGCACGAGGAAATGACAGTTATTGCCAGCATTATTTCACAGTACTCTTTGTAAAAGGACCCTCACAAAAAGCATAATAAAGGAAAAGGCACACACCTGCAGGGTCAAAAGGCAGGATTTCTCCCAACATCCCAAACACTCCATCAGTTTGGTCACGATTTGGCCATGTGTTGTTTCTAGGTCCTTGTGGTTTCTGTCCTAACATCTCTGACATCATATTGTCCATATAGCTGCTCACAAGACCCAAGCTGTACAAATCAGAGCTTAAATCTGAAAAACCAGGATTGTTCCACTGGTTTATATGAGACAATCCAGTTCCAACAGCCTGGGCTTGCTGCTGTGAAGAATTACTGAGCCATTTGGCAGGTACACGTTGCTGTGGTCCAATTGGTTGAAGCAAGTGTTGGTAATACTGCATTTGCTGCTTTTGGGACTGCTGCTGCTGCTGGGCCAGGCCTTGCTGAGGAGGATGCAGGGTGGGGTGAGACACGGACTGGGGCTGCTGTTGTACCGTCCCTGACTTCTGCTCTGCTGCTGTGGAGGAGGCAACAGAGTTCCTTCTTTTCACCATCGGAGAAGTCTGCTGGGATTTGCCCATGTTAAAACCAGACAAGAAATCTATGACATCCTGCATTTCTTGGTCAGTTGGTAAGTTCATGCCTTTGTCATCCTTGCCCTCATCTGGTTTGAAGAAGCTGTCCCGCCTTTCCACCAGAAAGCCATTGACGAGGTGGCTGCCCGAGCCCTGTGCCGGCGGCTCCGCGTGCCGCGGGAAGCTGCCGATGTTCAGGATGCTCTGCAGCCGCGCGTCCACGCCCGAGGGCACCTTTGCCTTCTCCTCCGAGCTGGAGCTGATGAAGACGTTTTTGGAAGGCGTACTGGGGATTGAGTAACTTCCAGTGTTACTGGCACTGGTGCAGGAAGTTTTTTTTGTAAACCGTGAGGTCAGTTTTGAGAATGTCTTTTGCAGACCCCCTGAAGATTTGCTTCCGTTGCCTGACGGCATGTCAACTTGGTTCCCAAAGTCTGAGATTTCACGCTGCAACTGGATCTGAATACAAGGCAAAGCTTGCTCCCTGCATCAACAAAAACCACACGTATCAAACCATCTAATACATAACTGAGTTTGCACTTTGGAGGAAAATGTGCATCTGGATAACAGAGAAAGAAACACTACCAAAGAGTGCCAAGTTCATCAGCTACTTCTTGTGGTAACTGAAAATTATTGCTTGTATTTGCAAGACTTTCCTTTCCTGAAGAGAATGTTAATTGCGCTTCAAGACCTAGATGGAGACTAATTTAATATAAATCAAGTAGTTTTACATGAGAGAAACAAATACCTTTGGACCCTTGGATAGGCTGCTGCTGCAGTTTTCAGCACTCCTGTATCTATGGGGATTACCAAAGTCTCACTCTAACTCCTGTTTTCCCCTTCTGACAAGCTGGTACTATCAAATCCCTCAGCACAGATCATTCAACAGTGACAGCTGAGTTTAAACTGAGAAAGTGGAGTGTGAGGCTCAGAGGACACGCACCTTCCCTCCTTCCACCTGTGTATGTCGAACACAGCAGTGTAGAGCACATCCACCAGCCCCAGGGTCTTCTCCGGATCCAGACTCCTCTGCAGCAAAGACATTGTCGCTGGATCCTCTTTCAGACACCTGCAATCATTAAGTTTCAATTAAAAACCAAAACGTTCATTTTTTTACCTTCACCAATTCTGCCACATCAGTCACAGAACAGAAGGGCCAGGGCTGTGCTCCTGCAGCCCAGCAATGGCTGGGGGCTCCCGGGTCTGCAGCCCGAGAAGCTCCTTCCTACCGGGAACACACGCCAGGTCCAGCTGGAAGCTCAGCACGCTGTATTCCTATCGCGATAGTCGCGGGGCTCTCGAGCAGGGACCGCCTGGGCACGGCAGGACAAACACGAGCATCGGAACAGAGCGAGAGCCCGAGAGCGGCCCGGGGCTCTGTGCGGGGCTGATCCCGCATCTCCCCCGGCGCGGGGCCGCTGCTCTTCCCCCGGGACACGGAATTGCCGGTGCCCGCCCCGCAGCACCGCAGGGAACGGGAACCCCGAGCAGCCTCCCGGCACCAGGAGGCGCCGGAGCCACGGCGGGGAACGGCAGGGACGGGGACACCGGCAGAGGGGCGGGGACACCGGCAGAGGGGCGGGGACACCGGCAGAGGGGCGGGGACGGGGACAACACCGGGAGAGGGAGAGTGCTTCTTTGGGCAAACACAGAATATGCTGCGTTGGAAGGGACCCACAAGCACTATCGAGTCCAACCCTCAGCCCTGCCCAGGACCATTCCCAAGAGTCCCATCCTGTGCCCCAGAGGATCATCCAAAGGCTCCTGGAGCTCTGGCAGCCTTGGGGCTGTGCCCACTGCCCTGGGGAGCCTGGGCAGTGCCCACCACCCTCTGGGGGAAGAACCTTGTCCTGAGATCCAACCTGACCCTGCCCTGACACAATTCCAGGCTGTTCCCTGGGTGCTGTCCCTGGTCCCCCCAGAGCAGAGATCAGTGCCTGCCCCTGCTCTGCCCCTCCTGAGCAAGTTGGACCTGCACTGAGGTGTCCCCTCAGTCTCCTCTTCTCCAGCTGGACACCCCAAGTGCCCTCAGTGTCCTCACACGCTGCCCCTCCAGGCCCTTCCCCATCCCCGTATCCCTCCTTTGGACACTCTCCAATGGCTCAATCTCTCCCTTCCATTGTGTCCCCTCAAACTGCCCCAATGTCCCAGGTGAGGCCACCCCAGAGCGGAGCATCAGCAGACTCTTCCTGGCCACACCATCAGCCCCACTAGAACAGTAAGGAGGCAGGTGAATAAACTCCTAACGCTGAATGCTTTGCAGTAGGAGAGGAGTGTTCTAATTCCAAATCATTGTTTAGAACAGGGAGAAATCCTCACCCAAACTGCAGATGAACCCCACCCTTCCTTCACAGGCAGTGAACTACAGCGGCAGGAACAGCATCTCAGAGCACCTCAAGAACAACCCAGCAAAGAAAGAGCAAAGGCTCTCCCAGGAACTCAGCTAATTCCTGGCCCTCCTGAGCTAACAGCTGGGACCTGCTGGGGAGGAGCATAACAGGAACGCTGTCAGATTATTATTTTTTAAGATTTCTTGTTCGTCACCAAGCTTTTACTTTTCCTTTAAGTCTCAGTGCCCCAGCACTGCTTCTCTTGTGTTGCCTCCTGCATGGCCTGCCAGGAACAGAGGTGGTAAAAGAGTTCAGATAAAGGAACCTGAGGAAGCCACCCCGTAATTGTCCAGTATTCTCTTCCCATTTGTACTGCAATAATCTCCCCCATACATTTCAGTCATAATCTGCAATACAGTATTTTTATTTACCAAGTTGATGGAACTTGCACCACAATTCTTGATCCTTCTAAACTTATCTGAGGAGCATAGGCTTCTTTATTTTCAATCTGTGCTGTGTCCACAACCACCTAGCAAATAAAATGAAAATAAAAGGGAAATTATTTTAAGAATTAGCTCCAGTTATTTTATCACTCCTTTAGTTAAGCTGCAATAGTCTCATCTCTGAGTCATGCTACAGGTACAAAAACTAACTCACAAAATCATTGTTTGCTTATTTATATTTCTCTATATATGTTTAAGATAATATCAAATTAGTTGGATAGAGAAACCTGTATCTCCAGGACTTCCCTCTTCTCAGTTCCACACTGTAGTTAAGCATCACTCCATAGGTCCCAGCTGCTTTGCCTCACAGCTGGCAGCTCTCAATGGTTCCACACAACAGCCCTTACACTTGAGAGGTTTAGCACAGTTATGACTTTAATAGCTCCCAAACACCTATTTGGCAAAATATTTTAAATAATTTAACTCCAGTGCAAGGTATAATATAGACAAGTAGTAGTCAGCTGGAAACCCTTCACATAGCTCACAATTATAAAATTCCACACCACCATTTCCCTATTTTATCTAATAAAACTGTATTATTATTAATTTCCAATTATACAAAGAGAAGAAAAGTGACTGTTCAGTTTGTTGAATTCTGAGCCATATCACGAAGACATGTGGAAGACAAAAGTCTTGAAAAATCAGCCCCCTGTCATGACCTTTTCTTTTTACGGAATAGAGAAGGAACAGAGTCACTTCAGCTTCATTTAACCTCTAATACCAGTGACAGTAAGTTCCATATTTGGTTCATGCTTTCTGTTGTTGTCCAGTCTGTGTGGGTTGGCCTTTTTGATCATTTCCATAATTTCCTATTTTGGTCATGCTGAACCAGCAGCTTTTTGGCAGCACTCAGCAGATCTTGCTTCAGTGACTAGCAGATTAGCTGTACCATTTATCCTTGAAATGGCAAAAGTCCTCTGGTATAAATAAGCCTCAGGGGATATTACTGCCATCCCCCAGACTACACCAGCTCTGCTTCTCACTGGTTGTCTATTACTGGGTATGAAAACATGTGAAAGATGAATAATGTTGAGTCTCTCCTTTCCCACTTCAACAAAACCAGCCCAATTACACTTGAACACAATTATTGCCCACCTTTCAGGTATTTTAGCATAAGGCCTATGATTTCCTCCAGTTGACTCCAAGCATTTGCCCAAGTTTATCCAATCCTGATAAACCTGTCTAAGGACAGTAACAAAACTACATGATGACCCACTCATGAAAACACCTCTCATTTTGTCACACGGCAACTCCATTACTCTTTTCCTTGTATTTGCACATTTTACTTCTATGTAATTTGATCATGTGCAATTCAGCCCTACTGCAATTAGAGTTATGATAAGGAGAGATGCAATTAGGAGTGATTGTTCTCAGCTCTCAAGAACAACACAGTGTGCACCTCAGACCTTAAGTCAGAGCTAAAACTCTGGTTTGTGCAGACCTGTGTCAGCTTCTGGCAGTGTGAACAGCAGTGCCCATGGCCTGGGCATTGCTGGGGTGTCCCTCCCCCTGGGTCTATCTTCCTTTCTTCCCTTGGAAAAAAGCCTTACATTTCTCAAGTTTACATTCATCAGAGATAGGACATCTGGGATTTAAACGTTACTAGGAGATTTAGTGCTCCTGCAAAGCATGTTGGTTTTTGCTATGGAAAGATCTACTAGCACTAGTCAACCTCTTTGCAATTCTAAGTTTTATTTCTGCTCATCCTCTGAATTCAACCATTTTAATACACATTGTTTTTATTCAAACATGCAGATTTCTTCAGCTGACCCAAATCTGAAAATACAATCCTTATTATATATATGCTAAGGTAAAAACTGAAAATCGACACTTCAGACCATCTCTTAGGCTAAAAAAACTGCAGCCCGAAATAACCAAGCAAACTAAGTCACATCTCATTGTGCCTTCCACGCTTAATGAGTCTCTTCTTAAAAGGCACGTGGCAAGGAAGGCTAAAACCAGTGAGACTGTCAAGTAATGTTCTTTTTTTGATTTGGGCATTGAAGTGACAGATTTACACACAATTCTGATCAAATGCAGACAGCTCACTATCTAAGAGCAGTAAATCAGAAGCTACGTCACCTTGTGCCATGATTCATTTATCTGTTCGTCATGGAATAAACTGAAAATAAACATGTGCTCCCTCCCCGCCTGCTGGTGCTTAGAGAACAGCTTCCTGTACCTCAGACATCCATTGTTCTTGCTTTACAGGTGCTTCCTCTCTCATTTCCACCCAAAGAACGCTTTAAACACACAAATTACAATTTCTCGTCATTGCATGAGGCTACACACAAGCATAATTGTAAGAAGTTATAATAAATAATGTGAAAAAAGAGTAAGTTGTAAAAAAATGATGGCACATAGTTTATAAAGAAAAACCTCAACCCTCGGAGCCCTCTAAACTGTAACAAATCAAAGCGAGAATGAAGGGAAGAGAGAAGGCTTGCAAGTCTTGTATCCTGTGCACAGCCCACTGCTGGGGAGTGAAACCGGCCACCTTCAGAACCTGAGGTTCGTGCAAAAATCTTTGGAGATATTCAGGATTCAACACAAGTCAAACTCCAAGTGCCAGAACATTTGGGAGAGGGTGTAAGTTAGTTTTGTGCTGACACTCTGCAACAGTGATGACAAACCTGATGAACGTCAGTGCTCCAATTACCAGCAGGTCTGACTGGTCACATCTAGACTGGGGGACACCAGATTTCCTGACTCCAGAGCCCCAGTGTGCCTCGGGCCTCTGCTCAAATCTCATCAGGGCAGGACCTGGGTGTGCACAACCCTGAACCCCCCGACAGGAAGGGCTGGAAGGTGCAGCCTCCTCCCAGGCATTCCTCCTGCAGACACTGGGGAGCCAAGGGCTGCTCCAGACTCACAGCCAACTCCCACAGGGCTGCTGAGAAACTCTTTTCCTAGTCCCATTTCCTGTACCTTGCTGCTGACTCCCAGCATCCTGTGATGAACTGTGGCAGCTGAAGACATAATCCCACTTAGCCATATCCTTGTTTCTAAATCTCCTTGGATTTATTACTATTTAATACGTTTTCCTTGAAAACACTTAAGTAGGAATTTGATCCATCCTACTATTCCACAGTTTCCTTCTGACCCCTGCAAAGACATCCCCTTCTTACTCCTCCCTGTAAAACTTCCTCAGGCAAAGCACTACCAGCTCCTGTTCTTAAATCCCTGGCTCTCATTGAAGCAAGGACTGCCAAGCAGGTACACTCATAGTGATGGTTTGTTCCTTTGTTTTCAGGCTGCCTTTATAGGAAAAGACAGTTGAACTCCAGTATCATTTGAACCCACTTCTCCAACAGGTATTTAATATTAAGGGAATAACTAAGATCTGGTATTAAAGGAGTGCTGAGGTAGAAATACCTGACAAATTGATGATTTACAATTATTATTCACCATTACTGGAGAACCTACTAACAGTACCAAAAGCACATGGTTTAAGTAACTAGGATGGAAGGTCTAAGTCATTTAATTAGCTGTGTGACTTCTCTGCAAAACAAGATATTTACAAAGTATGCAGCTAAATGTGTCCTTCAGTCAGAAATTAATGTTACAAAGCCCTCATGACCTGCCACCACCCTGAAAAATGAATCACCAGGTGAACCAACAAGTCCCGCATCTCTCACTGAAGGCTGCAGACAACTCAAGGAATACTTGACAGAAACTATCACAGGCTACAGTGTACCCTTTATCTTTGCCCTTCCTTCCTACCCCGGGAAGTAGTCTAAAAACATCCTGTGTGTCATGAATGAACACTTACATGTGAAGAGATGGCAGTAATTAGTTATGACAGCACAAATGCATTTTCTTAGCAGAGTATGTTCCAAGCATCTGTTTTTATCAGGTGCTTAGATACTGTAAAATCCACTGGGTTTTCTCCTCAAGAATACAAATATCTGCAGCAAGGCATTTAATGGCTCTGTCCCCTGCTGGAGATGTCAGGGAGCATCACCTGGTGCAGAGGAAGCATTACCTGGTGCAGAGGACTTCTTGAGTTATGCTGGGCAGGAAACCCATTCAAAGCAGAGAGGAAATGAAAAAGTGGCAGTTTTTGAAGCTAATTTGAGAAGGGGGTGGGTATGTGTTTGGGGTTTATTTTGGTAGGGTCTGTTTGGTTTTTTTTTTTTAATATGGCCATCTATAGATTTGAAAATATATTTCTATTTCTCTATGAATTGGAAGTTTAATTTCTTGTGTACTCTCTACTCATGGAGACTATGAAGCATCCAGTGCATTCTTCTGTTCCTGACAACTACAGACATCACCTATGGACCTCCATTCCACAAGGATACATTTTGCTCAGAAATCAAGAGAACTGCAGGGCTATAAATGGAGAAACACAAAGTAAGACGCTGCAAGTTAATTCCTGAACTCCAAAACACATCGTTTCCCTTCAGGACATTCAGGTAACCCTTTTCCTGCTCCGACCGTTCCCAGGCACTCACCAGTCCAGCCTGGCCAAAGAGGAGCTGCACGGCGGTTTTGCAGGCCCCTCTCCAGGTGGAAGGGCACACCTGGTTGAGCACCTCGGTGACAGGGGAGTCGTCGCGGGGGGTCAGGCCGTTGTGGCACCCAGCCTCCTTGATCAGCTGCAGCATTGTGTGCTGAAAGACACAGGGACACTCTGGCCATCTGAACACAGCACCCAGCAGTGTTAACACCCATCTCCCACACGGATCTGTCGTTGTCCTACACCTTTCCACACAGCTGTGATGTCTGCACCCTCTGAACAGTCCTGTGTAACTGCAAGAGTTCAGCTGCACAACAGGAATACGGAAGGTGGTCTCTGCTCTTTGGAACACAATAATCCCCCAACATCATAAACAGGAGTTTTGCTTATATTCTTGCAAACCAGTTTACACAAAACTACAAAAAGCACTGCAAAGACAACAGAAAAGCAGCACTTGGAGCCCTCAATTGTTTCCTCTCTTTCAGGAGCAAGGAAATGGGGTTATCTAAAAAAAAAAAGTGGAAATGATGATTAAAATTGCCCAAATTACTTTTGAATGGATATATTTTCCATTTGTTTATACTGAAAATACAAGTAACCTCTCCACAATTTTAAATTATTTTACAACATTGATTCAAGTTTGTAAAAACACATTCAAAGGTGCTCTGCTATGAAGTATTTCTTTCTAGTACCTCCCTTAGCATGAGGCTGGATCAAACTTACTTTGGCACCAAGAAGATGAGGGCTCTGAAGTGCATCACCTGGCTGGGGAATCTGTAAGGGCTCACTTTCCTGTGCACTTCTTGAGACTTAACCCATTTGTTTTCAAAAAGTTCACAGGAGCTTCCCTGCCTTCTAAATTTCTATGCCTGTGCTGCTCTCAGACTGCACTGGAATTGCCCAGGTGGTTAAAATGTTATCACAAACAGGAGTGGACCCAACATCATGTTTCCACAGAAACCAGGCTGAAAAAAAGCACTTTCAAACACAAGTTTGGCACTGAACTTCTATTACTGCTGTTCTCTACGTTTGAAGGAGCTCTGCCCTTTCTCCCTGCTCCAGCTTCACTCCTGGGGTTATTTGGGGTTATTACCGTTTTCAGCTTCAGGTTTTCTGCAGCAGACTCATTAAAGGAGATTCCTTTGAGAAAATGGGATCCAATCTGGACAGGGACAGTGGGCAGCTCACACTGAATGGGCTGAGGTGGAGTCTGTCTCCTTCCTGTTTGCTGGGCTTCAGCTTCACTGCAACAGCCCTGAAGTATGGAAGAACAGATCAAACAGAAGAGATCAAGACATTAGAAAATCCTAATATTAGTCCCTTTTTTTCTTTATTGCAAATAGCTCTTTTCAAGGAGAGGAGGGATGACAGAGAACAGGTTTAGCAGATCCTACCTGAAGACTTGCTTCAATAGCTTTTGGGTTCAAGTGGAAGCCAGCCTTCATTGAATATTCACAATGGCCCAAACTCTCCAGAGCCACTTTGTAAGCCTGACATGAAACAAAGAGTTGAGATGACACAGGCACCTGAGCAAATAAGCAAACATGCAGTGCCTGTGTCTGGGTCACACAGGGACTGGCACATGGACTGGCCCTACTCAGTCCTATGGCATACACACATTTACCACAAAAGATGCCAAGGCTGTAACTCTCAACCCCCTCGGAGCTGTGTGTGGCACACACTCCTGCAGCACCACACTCCTGCCCCCTCCACTCCTTGCCCCACTCACTGCACTACATACACATGAAAGCAGCAGACTTGAAAAACCACCTGCAAAGCACTGTCAATTTTCATGTTTAGCTCTTTGAGCTGATGTTCAGGGATTGCCACACTCTGTGAGCAGAAAAGTTGCTGAACTTCAATTCCTGCTAAACATCCATCACAGCCTCTTTCTCGCAGGCGAGATGTGGCCTGTAATGTAAAATAAAAATACAGTGTAAAGAGGGTCAACATTAAACCAGGTCAAGCTTAATTCAATTTCAAAAAAGACAAAAAGCCCATAGAGTTCAAAACCTTCTGCAGGAGATGAGAAGCAGCACCTGGGGGAAAGGACCTGGAGGAGACTGTTTATTATAACTTATCAAACTTCTACTGCTGCTTTGAAAGTGCAGCTCTCACATAACTTGTGCAGTACAAGGGCGTTGCCAGCAAACTGATTCACCATTGTTTGCTGTTCCTATTTCAGCTCCCTCTCGGCACGGGGGATCCTGTTACACAGACCACACCATGACTGTGGTTGCCACAGAAGGGACTCAGAACTTCAGTACAGACTTGCCACATAAACAGAAGATATGTTAAATCATGGGCACAAACGCTCCTGCCCACTACATTTGATGAAATTATGGGTGGTTACCGTGGTGCCATTAGAGAAGAGCCACACAATACTAAGATCAACTCAGCACAGCAAGAGAACAGCTTTGTGTAATATGATTTTGAAAAAGAAGAAATATGAAAAGCCAAATACCCAGTTAGAACTGTCAAACCGTTCACCACTGAGCAGGGTAAGGCTTATTTTGCAGCCTAGGAAGGAGCCTTGCCCTGAAGAAGGCTGTCCAGACTGGGCATCCAGTGCCCAGACACATGGCTCACACACACACACAATTACTGCATTTTCCAAAGTACATCTTAAAGAGGAAAAACCGTTCTGGGCTGCTGAAAAAGTGTTGTCTTAGACTTTATTCTGAAACAGCATCGTGTTCTCCCGCCAAGAGGCTGATTTTATAGGGAAGCAATAGATTGCCTTCCACCCCAAAAGCAAAAATTGGGAAAGATTTTGGTATTTCAAATCTCCTTTCTATCAAAATAACTTGTACATTAATCTACCTACAGCTGTAAGGGAGATCATTTATGTATTTACAGACCACAGATTTTTCTTATCTTATCTTAATACTACCCCACATAAATACTTCAAAACATTATTTTAGTTAACCATAAAACCCAAGAAGTTTCTTCTATTATTATGGAACTAAGAAGAATCTGTATTTTTTCCTTTCTTCTCCTCCTGCATGTTTAATACAGGATTTCATTGGTATAACACTTGTACTGAACTATTTTGAAAAACAGGTTTTACTGACAGAAGTAGCTGAAGTGGGTTGTTAAGAAGGTAAAACAAAAGTTGAGGTCCTAGATTCTGCAAATCCAATTTAAATTTTAATCACATTTTAAACAAATTTGATAGCAGTTTACAGACTATTTCTATAAACTGTAATAGTTCCAAGGAACTAAGTACACCAAACGTAAAATTAACTATTTTCATGCCAAAGAAGTACAGCTATTCCAAAATTAGACCTGTTAGGATTATCTGTAACACACCTAAAGCACTCCCAAATGCCTATTTTATCCAGTGAAATAAATCTATGCTGCAGCAAAGATTATAAAGAACTGCTCTGCATTCAGAGTTCCAAAGGACACCCATTTGCTTGCCTGTACCTCACAGATGTTGGTGCTAAATGGAGACCTTGACAAGATCTGCACCTGCTCCAAGTGCCCTGAATTTAAGGAAACCACAAACTCTGTCTGAATCCACTCTGATCTATCGCTCTGCAGACTTCAACAATGCCAGGGAAAGCAGAAAACCTCCTTAAACTGAATCTCTTTATAAAGTACTTTTTTTGGCTGGCAAAGTAAGGATTCCACAGATGGCATGTGTTTGTGAAAATACAAGTGCAGAGAGGGGCACATTTAAGTGAAATGGGTCACATTCTAACGATGGACGGATCAAGCAACATCAAGCCTAACAGCACAAAGACCACATCATTACAAAGTACCACAAAGATTTAGAAGCATGAAATAAAATCCATGCTCAAAATTTGAAATAGACATTATCTAAATTACTTTTCATCAAGATTTTGCTCTGTTGTCACAATAACTTGTTGTACTTTTTAATTCCTCCTATCTGCCAAATCCCACTTGAACATTGTTAATTCATCACTAATAACAAAAACCTGTTTGCACTGTTTGTGCACTCCTTATGGACAATCCTGTCACAAAGGAAACTTCACACAGGACAAAGAGAGTGCAATCACCGCGTAAGTAAAACTGAGTTTTAGTGTCTGAAACTGACTGCACCATGTTCCCCCTTCAAATGCAGCACATCTAAGAACAGGTATTTTCTTTCCTTTGCTGGGGCACCCAGCCTGAATTTAGGGTTCCATACCTCTGCTGCTCCTCGCCAGGATCTTATTGCATCTTCCAGCTCATTTGTGGGGTTTATGTTTGAGGCTCCAGTGGCACTAACGTTCTTCCTCTCCTGAGCCACGACTTCAGCAAAGCAGGAATGTGCCACTGGCTGGACTTTCTGCAAAGCTTGGGACAGGAACTGGAAGTGGACCTGCATCACCGTCAAGAAACATCGCCCAAGTACCTGCAGGAGAAGAAACAAACCTGTTTCAAGCACACAGAAGATTTCATGGAAGTCTCCCTTCTTCCTTTTTGTTTGGTGTTTGGGGTAAAGAACTAAATTATACTCTGATCTTTTTTTATTAAAATAGTGCTTCAGATCATAACACATGATATTTAACCATTTACTTAGAGAGTTGAGTGAGTGTTGGTTTCTATCAATGAGGGGACATCAGACTAATCCAGGGTCATTTTTACTTCTGCACTCGGGTTATGACCGTCGGAGGAACGCGAAGCTTGCTCGGTCACTTGGCAATATCCACCACATGGAACCACACAAATGGGAGCAGTACACTGTCATAAAGGCAGAGTCAACAGCAGAACCCACTTGCACACAGGCCTGGATGTATTTAACATAAAACCCCAAAAAAGCAACAACAAAACATCCTGGTAAAATCTGAGGAGTTTGCCCCAAGCAGTTTATCCTCCCAGGGGAGCAGTAACAGGCAGGACATGGGCAGGAAAAGCCTTCTGCCCCATAACTGTGCACAGTGCCCACAGCAGTAGCCCTGGCACCTGCAGTGTCTGACAGGAACTGCCAGTGCTGGCACCAATCTGCTCTTTGGAATATTAGAACTGGAAAGGCCAAGGAAGGGCAGGGAAGCCAAGAGTTGCTGGTCCCTCCACATGCTCACTGGGCCAAGGGCAGCACCAGCCAAGACTGGCCAGGGAAGGGGGTCCCAGCTCTGCATCCCAGACCCTTGTCCCTGGGCTGGGAAGGGGGTCCCAGCTCTGCATCCCAGACCCCCGTCCCTGGGCTGGGAAGGGGGTGCCAGCTCTGCATCCCAGACCCTTGTCCCTGGGCTGGGAAGGGGGTGCCAGCTCTGCATCCCAGATCCCTGTCCCCGCACAGCCACAGCCCCTCTCTCCTAGGCAGGCCCAGAACTGTGTCTCTGGGCACAGAGATGCCTCAGTTCCTACAAGCAGAACAACACAGGTGGGTCAGAGGGTTGTGGTGCAGCCACCACATGTGGAAGAAGAGGCAGGAGTGGAACCATCAGGGACATCCTGGAGAGCCACGAGCATCACTAGGATGCTCCGTCTGCCTCCAGGGCCAGTCTCCTGAGCAGACAAAACCTTACAAAAAAGAGTAACTGGAGAGCAGCAGAGAAGCAAGTGTTTCCAAACCACTGTAGAAAGTATGCAAAAGCTATTCAAAGTGTTTCTTTTATGGAGTTTATCACACAAAGTGTTTTAAAATGTATATTTGACTTTGATTTATTAAAAAAGATCCAGCTTGAATTCCATTTTAGGAATAATTCATAAAATACACAGATAATGTACAAAGCCATCATGCCTTGGAGCCACTAAATCATCTGGCTTATTTTCAGCTACATTCTTCTGGAATAAAAATATTCAGACACAATGATCTTCCTGGCAAGACTCTGCAGTCACACGAACAGCTATATGCATTTACTATCTACTTCAGAAGAACCAGTGGTGGTAATGCTTTTTTCCACTGCATCCAGACTCCTTTTGACATTCCATTCTGGTTCAATCACTTCCCTTCTTTGTACAGGGCATAAAATTAAACATTTTTGGTACTTTGACTGACCTCTGAAAGTGGAGTTTGCCTTATTAAAAAAAGCAGTCAGCAAATGATAAAATGAAGAAAACTCCAACTCTCCTGGCTACAAGATTCAAAAGATTTGTAAGAAAACTGCCGGAAAAGGCAACTGGTGATCTGAATATTTCTGTGTAGGAAGAATGCAGTTCTCAGGGGAAGATGAAACTAGTACTCATTAGGAATTTCAGGCTGATTAAATTTCAAAGAATATTTAAGGTACAGAGGTTGAAGTTTTCCCAGCCTGGGAATAATGCTCAAAATAAACACAGGAATTAGGTTTTAAGTGGGAGCACACAACATTCCTACTATAATTTACAGTATTAAACAGCAGAGATAAATAGTAACATCTGCTTTACTGCACTTCTATTTTTTTATTTTTTTTTTTAAATAATCTACTTCAGCCTTCCTCTGAAATGGGTAAGGGTGGTTTTAACTGCTTTGGTCAAAACAAAGCGGTGGAGGGTTTTTGCATTGTTTTGCACTCCCTTTGGATTGATGGCAGACAACAAATTCACTTTGCTTTAAGGTTCACGTTGGGGCATTTTCTTCCCAAGAGCTCAAACTCTGTCTCAGCTGCAGGGTGACCTCCCACACCCAGAGCTGCCCAGGGTGCCCAGAGAGCAGGGCAGCACAGGAACCTCTGCTGCACAATCCCTGCAACAATGCAAGCACAGCAACCTCTGCTGCACAATCCCTGCAGCAGAGCACAGGGATGCTTTTTTCCAGTTAGAGACACCACCGTCTCTTTTTCAGGTTTATTGTCCCTACTTTCCCATGCAGAAGTGTTTGACTCTCCTGCTTTAGACCAGAGTAAGCACAAACTAAACCCTATAGACTAGGCAGGAATCAAAGCTGAACTGGAATCATCAGCTAGTGAGATTCTCTCAGTAGTGACAGTGTTTTCTTAAATAGTTTCTTAGAATCTCTTCTATTGCATAAATAATGAGGTCTTCAGCTTGCCAGCTTTTTGTTCCTTTAAACCCTGACTTCTCTGAGCCATTGGCAGGTAGGGCAGGTATCCATCTCAGCAGCTGAACAGCCTGACCTAAAGGAATCTGTTTTCCTGTTTAGACAGTGGGAAGCAATGGGACTTTTGGGGAAACCTCACGTCAGACTTCCTTGTGTCTGAAACAGGTGATGAGTTTAACGAACCTGGGTCCCAACCAAAGGAGCAGCAGGTAGAGATGTACTGTAGGGTCACTGTCTCATATTCTCCTCCTAAGGGGGGCACACAATCAACTCTGGAGTATTTCACCAGAAAAAGTGTGCTCACAGTTGTCAGATTTAATTGCGAAACGCTCATGTCATGTAAATTCCCTGCCAAGCAAATGTTGTACAACAGATTCTTTAAAACAGAATTGTCCCAGTAATAAAGTCAGCAAATAATAAGTGTCATCCTCCAGACCTGATACAAACACTGACCTGCTGTTCCAAGGACCACTGCATGCAGTAGAACTTTCATTTCTTTCTGGGTTTCTGTTTGTTTTTTGCTATTTCCCTAAACAAATGAAACACTCAACCCCACTCCCCCTCAAACCACAACAATTATTCAGTGGTTTCCTACTGCTCCCCCTTCCCTTCCCAGGTGCTCAGTGGCTCTGGTAAGGATAAGCTCCAGCACAACGTGACTGCCCAGGCTAAAACAGCAACACAGTGAAGGAAACAGAGAGGTGACTCCAGCTCCTGCGCCAGAGGGTAACAACCTTTCCCATGTATGACTAAAAGCGGGCAGAATGTGATTCATTTTTACTACGTAGCAATGCCCTGCAGTCCCAGAGAGTGACCTCAGGAAGAGAACACCTCCAAGGGAAGACACGATCCTGCCCCCTGGAAGGAGTTACCTGCAGTCTAAGCTGGACTCCAGCAGAAGTTGCACCCTTATGGTATTAGCAGACACGGGCAACCCAACAGGCTCATTTCCTCTGACAGTCAACCTAAAAGCCAGTAGTGATAATCTGACATTGACAGCTACTAAAGTACTAACTATCATTTAGCTAAAAAGCACTGAAGTGTGAAGCATTTTGAAAATAAAAAACAGCAATTAAAATGTAAGACAAAACATTGTTTGGCTAACAGTTCCTCAACTCAAGAAAAGTCTGAAGCTAATCCCTGCAAATCCCAGGAAAGAATAATTTAAAAAATATTTAAATTGGGTTTTACAGTGTTTGCTAAGGAAAGCCTATATTTAATATTTACTCAGACATTTTTGACTCATGAGCTTCTTGTTCAAAAATCTTGGGCTATTTCATACACAAAAAAAGCCCAAAATGGTCACCATTTAATACAAAACAGAGCATCCAAGAGTATATCTGGTGCCCACTCGTGCTTCCCTTTTGTTCAGGAAGGCAACATGTACATCCCTCTCATTACTACAACTATAAAGACAATATAAGACAAGGTTCTTATAACTACAAGTCATTCTTTACATTTTGCAGTACCAAGGCTTCTGCAAAGCTTCACAAGAGATGAGGGAATATTCCAACTTTTTTCCAGTTTCACTCCTCCTCAAGGATTTCCTTTAATGCTTTTATTAACAGAAGTTACCAACAGCTACAGAAAACAACATATGCACACGCTCATTCCCCCTGATTTCCAAGCTGTTCCTCACCCATAAAGGCACAAAACACCTGAGAATTCAAAGGTTTTTGCAAGGGAGAAAGAAAGGAAGAAAATAGAAATCAGCATTTGCATTTCTGAAATTAAAAAACCTTGGGAAACATCTGTCACCAATGCTTTGATCAAGAGAAGCCACCTTTTTACACAGCCTGGCAGATAGCTCTGAACTAGCAAGCTTTGTTCTGCTAAGTAACAATAAATAAATTAAAACCCTCACCCCCCAGTGCTACAGTCCAGGCTACACAACATTTTTTAGTCCAAATCCAAGTCAGGTTATGTTCATCAAAACTCGAGGTTTCCTGACATTGCCTCCAATGGGGACTGGAGCCCACTGCACTAGATAAAAATGTGTGGCACCTCACAAAAGCCACAGCACTGCTTCATTTCTAAAGCCAAACCTGCTCTGCATGGATTTCTCATTCCTCCCAAAAACATACAGCTTGAGCTTAGGAAGGCTTAGGAAAAGTACATTGCTTAGCTGGGCTCATGGACAAAACAAAAGTGTTCTTCTCATGAATTTGGGGCTGTGAATGACAACTCCTCTGCCAGTGCTGCCATAACAGCAGGCTCCATCCCTCCAACAGGACACTTGGGAGTGCCCGTTCTCAGGGTACTGCTGAGCTGCCAGTCACACACTCCACCATCTCCTGGTTCTTTCCAGACAGAGCTGCAAGTTCTTTCACTCATCCACTACTGCAAAAGCAACTCCAGATACACCTGTATCCCCCTCCTGGTGTTTTCTAAGGAAACAACTGCACTGCCTCACACCCTCTTCCCCCGTCACCTCCCTGTTCAGTAAACTCTGAGGAAGTCGGACAAGCCCTTTATATTTTTCTGCTCCCATTGAGTTTTTTAATCCAGCCAGCAGTTTTATGAAATGTTAACATCTCTTTATATGGAGGGAAAAAAACCCAAACAAACCACACTCTTTAAATTAAAATCTCAGCATCAACAGCTCAATCTCCAAATCCCAGAAGAGCAGGCTGGGAGAGGCTCTCAGCAGGTCACCCCACTGTCCCAAGCGAGGAGCAGTTTCACATGGGTCAGTTTGGTAGATGCAGGTTTAACCTGCTCTGTGAGTTCTGCTCCCTACCCTTTGTAGAAACCCACATCAGTGCTCCACTAACACTACAAAGGACTTCGGCAGCGTCTAGTGGGAATCTTTCCCTCTGAAATTTAAGTTCACGGCTCCTTGCTCCACCTTACACGGACACGAAGAACAGGACACTGGGACATGTTCTGGCAGCTTCGCACATACCTGAGCAATTCTGATTTTCCTTGTTAGCCTCCTCTTCTGCAGAGTCCATCTTCTCAATGTCCTCTGAAGTCCTGTATCCTGGATGTCTGATTTCTCCTGCTACTCTCCTCTGGTGCCTCCTCAGTTGCTCCCTATTCCTTTAAGTGCACCAGCAGTGATGTACACATGCACTGCTGTGTTTAAGGCCATGACAACCAGCGAGGAGAGTTCAGCACTTAGTTCATGGTTCTCACAGGTTAAGGTTGTGTTAAACACACAAGAAGTGCCCCTCTGCACAGTAGCAACAGAATTGATTTAGTATTTGCAACTGCACAGCACTGACTCTTACCCAACACACAATGACCATAAGCCCAAGGGTTGTTCTCCAGAACTGCTGCCCAGTGGGCTCCACTCCTGACACTGAAAATTCAAATATTGCAACATCTAGCTTTCCCCTCTGAATTCAATCCCAACTGGAAAACTCATTTGTTCAGGATTATTTTTAACTCAGCAGGTCTTCCAGCATAACTTGTATCCTATACTTTCAAGTCACCTACAAACTTATATCTATTCCTATTCTGACCTCTGCCAAGGTCCATCTGGACAGTGAGCAGCTGCTGAGGGTTTCCTGGACACAGCAACAACCCCTCTGCCTGTACACAGTATTCAGGTGATTGCCAACACTTGGAAAGAGAGAGTTTCAAAGTCCACAAAACCCCTCAGAAGACAGGTAGTGCTTCAAATGTTTTTGCTTTAGTACAAAAAGTCTTTCAGCACAAGCATTGCAAAGATCAATTAATTTCATAAATCACATATTTATATATATTGCTGTGGCTTTAGCTAAACAGTGATGTTATTGGATTGTTTTTAAAAATACCAATCTACAGAAGATATTTATAACAAATATATAGTCCACCTTACTTCATTCTATACTAAGTATACAATGCTGAAAACTATAATTGCAGGAAGAAATAAGACTGGACAAATAGCATTCTGCTGAACTACTCCACCTGTAAGTGGTGCACTGAGGGAGAGCAGGTAATGCCTGACAGGCACATAACATTCATTCCTACAAAAAATTACCTCAAATCTAAATCAAAACCAAGAGACCTCCAAAGTAAGTTTTCCACTCAGGATGGAGTTCTGAATGAATAACCTTGCAAAGACTGCTGCAAAGTAAAGAAATATGCCAAAACATCAGGAACTACTTAAAACTGCAGGGATTTACATGTGACTATCACTTGGCACTGCCTGTTACATAACACAGACATGGACTAGAGGAGAACTACCCAGACCTGCCCAGCCTGGCGTGATGGGAGCTGGACATCCTCTCAGCCCCCCAAACCTGAGTCCTCACTGCTGGGCACTCGCTGTCAGTGTTTGGAAATCACAGCAATGTCAGGACAAATGCTACAGCACAACTCTCTCACACTAGCGTGGTACTCTCCTCTTGCACTCAACAGCTTAAAACCACAACATGTTTTAAAGAGTGATAAAATATTATTGGACAACTAACAGGCAGTTTTACTTAAACACTGATGACAATATGCTGCTCCCACCTGTTCAGGTTTCTCCAGAGAAAGGAAAACACCAATGAAAGTGTAGGTTAACTTAGAATGTGATGGCTAAACATCAGCTAACATAAACCAGAAAATTGTTTAAAACTTTTGTCTCATTGGTTCTTCTACAGAAATACCTACTAAATATCCAGTTCAACACAGCTGGAGCTCAGGCACTGCAAATGACTTGCTGCTTTCTTCATATGTAAGAAATGAAGAGTTTATTCATTTTTTTCACCAGCATTACCCACAAACCTGTGCCAAGGCAGAGCAAACTTTTGCTGGAGAAGGGATTTTGAACACAAGTCCCGTTAAGAAGGAATGGCAACGAAACCAGCATCCCCCACGGTAACTCACCTCAATGTCCTGCAGGCTGAACTCCTTCTGATCCTTGAAGTTGGCGGCGCCCGCGCTCAGCTCCATGAGCATTTTTGCGATCTCTGGTTTTATTGCTGCTGTGAGGCGGCTCGCCGCTTCCATGACATGTTCCTGCACGTCCTTCAGCTGCAGAGCCGCCTTCGAGTAGTGCGAGTTCCTGAACACGCCGCTGAAAAGGTCTGTGAGGAAAGTGCTCGTCCTGCAGAAGACGTTGAGCGCGTCCAGGTACTTGGAGATGCCCTGCTGGATGTCGGCGATGGGGGTGGCGGGGGCGCAGCCGCCGGCCGCGGGCAGCAGGGTGGGCGCGGGCGCCGCCGGGGCCAGCGGGGCGCTCAGGGCCCGGCCCAGCTCGGGCAGCTGGTACTGCTGGTGTTGCTGCACCTTCTGCTTGGACCCGCCAAGCAAAAAGCGCCGCTTGTAGTCCATTTTGCTTTCTTGTGCACTGCAGCAATACATAAGGGAGTGCTTGTCCAGAGGGCTGCGGGGGGAACAATCACTTGTCAGGCTCCTTCCTCGCGTATCTATGTACAGTAACGGTGCGGGGCTGTGTACACAGGGCTCACAAAAGGCATTTCAGAAAGGCAAGCTCTGTATAATCTGTATCAGCAGTGGGAAAGGCAGCAGATTTGCTGATGCTGTGTTTTCAGTGTTCAGTGCAGCCCTGCTGCAGTTAGACACTGTACTCAAACAGCGAGCCCAAGTATCCCAATAATGCTCTGTCTCCTGTTTGGGATCCCACTCCGCACGCAGAAAAGCCCACTGGAGCAGAGAAGTCGTCGCCTACAAGTTCTTCATGAGCATAATACTGTCACTTGCTGTTAACTCTACAAAAGTTATTTTTGTCAATGCAAATAATAGTTTTAGAAGCAATACCTTAGTACAGGTTTCCCATTAGTAGCATCAGGAAAAGTGGAGCAAACCACCGATCAACAGCGATTGTAAAAGCAGTGCAGAGGCTCCTTCCTTGAAAAAGCAAATCCTTATGTCAGCAGATCAAATTTCTTCAAATGTCTTGACAGATCCAGTCTGCCAAATTAGTTCACTTGTAGTGTCTCTTCTTAATACTGGAGGGGGCTGGGGCAGGGAAGAAATCTGGACTCTTGTTTACAGAAGACTTTGCAAATATAAGCTATTAAAAATTAGAGTGTTTATTATTGCAAGCCTTCCTCTCCTTTCCCTGGTTGTTGAGGTAGTTGTTTCCGTTGTAACATTAACAAGTGGTGCTTCCAGGCTGCATTTGCCCTCAGTTGTAGACTCAGAACAGAAATGCACAAATGTATTTGTAAGGCCTCTAGGTCATTTCCTGTGAAGGAAAAAAAAAAAAAAAAAAAAGAGTTTAAAATTTAATGGAACAATGGGATGGTTTAAGAATTTAACTCCTGCAGTGTCCTGGGCATACATTGCCAACAACACACAAGATCCAAAGGGAGGGAGAGCTGCACTGACACTTAGAAAGGCAGGTACAAGTTGGTGTCATCCTCTTGCTAAACTCAACACTGTTGAATATCTTCTTGTTACTTCTTCCATTCTAGACTGTCAAACAAGACTCTAGTTAATCCCCAGTGCAAGTCTTGCACAGTTAAGAACAGTGAAAGGCTATTACTGCAGAGCTCAAGGGGAGTTTAATCACATTTTCTAACCTCATCCTTTTAAAATAATTAAAGAATGAAGTCAATTAAACCTTTTTTCATGCACAGTCATTTATCGCAGATCTCTCCTATTCATTTTAATAATTTACTAAGTCAGCAGATAAAGGTCCTTATTTTTTTTTTAGTACAATGACAGACAAATCACCTATTTCCTACCTAAGATTAGCTGAGTAACACAACACACACATCCCATTTCAGTGTGATGGACAGCATCAATCACACACAAGGTACTGTATGAGGCAGAACTAACATCAGGCCACTCTCTCCCTCTCCTGCACATAAACACCACTTGATTCTATCAAATAAGGACGTTCTTTTCCTCACTGCAATAACTGCAACATACAAGGATAATATCAAACAGTGATAAAGGTTTTTCTCCCTGAGCAGTTAAAAGAATAATCCAGAAAAAATATGAGGGAGCCCTTTCATTCAACAACAAAATGTTCCTTTAGCTATTCTATTTGAGAAATGAAACTTGTATTAATATTGTCAAAATGGTTGGGAAAGGAAGATCTTCTCTTCAGTCAAAATTCTTATTTCCACCTATCTGAACACACACAGTATCAATTCATTCCCACAATATGTTTTGACAGGTATGTAGGATACAAGAGTCCTACAGACACAGAAGCAGGCGAGACACAGCAGGATGAACATCCAGAGCTGGACAGTCTCACTCCCACTAAAACAACAGGGCACAAGTTCTTCAGGAAGTTGTTGCAGATGGTTCTGCTTCCAAGATGAGTAAATATTCTTTTGCATTCCCACTTTTTGAAAACCTGATAAACAGAAGAAACACAGCAGAAATTCCCATATACATTTCAGCATCCCTTAAGGTACTCTAAGCTGATTGTTTACCTCCCTAACTACTTTATACTTCTGTCAATATTCACACTGAATGTGTTAACATGCAACAAACCCATTAAAATCAGAATTTTCTAAGAAGTCTTGGTATCAGATGCATAGCTGAAAATATTTTTCTCATTGTTTTACAAGCTATGGTGCCTGACAGTGGGAAGCATGTTTAAATTGGTTTCTTTGATTGCATATAAATGTAGATGGAACAAGAGAGTTGGTCAATTTAAATGCGATGTATAAGGAAATTAGCAATTGTTTTCCCTAAGCAGACACGGATTTCACATTGCAGAGGAACTTAAGAAATTATAATGAAGTGTCTCGTACTAACTATGGCCAAAAGTAGGAAAAGCTAAGAAGGGCTTTTCAAGCTCTAGGGCACTGAATTGGACGAGCACCTCTCAGTGTGCTGGTTGTCATTGCACACAGAGCCTTTCAGGATCAGACACACTGCACTCATCATCTGAAACAATCAGATATTTAGCCAATACATAAAACTGCTACACCCTAGAAGGACATTAATGCAATGAATAGAAAAAAAAATGGTGGTTTCATGTTTTCTGCAGCTAAAAACAAACACGATAAATCATTTTGTTTTTCTCCTAGACAATTTCATAGTCAAACCTGCAGGTACTTAATTCTTCAACTTCAAAATTCCCTTGTAATAAAGTCGACACAGAAGCCTAAATAGGACAGTTTGGATCTCCAGCAGCTATTTATTTACAGAGGAAAGCTACACGTCTCAGCACCAGGCATGTGTGTCAATACTGTGCCTGAAACTTTCTATAACGAGCTCTCCAACAAGCTACGTACAGAATAAACATTCTTCCTTTTGCATCTTTTGCTGAAAAAGTGAAGTGGAGAACATTCCCACGCTCTCCCTTGCCGTCCCCAAGGCGGCAGCTCCCCCCCTGCCTTTGGGGCACGGACTAGAATTGAGGGCTCCGCATTGTAACCCTATGAACTTCAGGCCAATCTCACCCTTGCCATATTGGGAGGGGGGAAATAATCAGTGTTTCATTCTAGTGATACAAGAACAGCATGTTATCAGCCCAAAATATAAACTTTAAGCTTATACTTCATTTTACAGAAAACAGAAATACAGAAATCAAGTGAAGAAAGTACCAGAAGGGTACCAGTGCTGTTCAGGTACTATTAAACACTATAACAGAACTAATATATAGTATAAAACCCAGCTCCACACTAAACACTGCCCTCCTCAAAGCTGCAAAACGCTACTGGAAAAACTCATCATGTTGTTTGTGGAGCAGTTAATGCTGAAGTTAAGGAACTGGTTTGGACTACTGGAACTTCCTTGGAGAATCACACATCTGCAGGAGTTGCTCTAAAAACAGCCACATTCGTACAGAGGAAAGAAATTGCAGGAAAATCAGTGACAGTGCAAATTGAGTTCACTACTTTTTTAAAATGTAGCATCCAAAGCTTTTCTGCTTAAGATATTCCCCAGAAAAATGCTTTTTTCCAACTTCACCAATTGTAAGAGACACAAATTAACAGGGAAGACTTCCAGACAAATGGCATTTGGCACTTCCCAGTTTCTGTTTTGGACCAGCATGAGGGGTCTAATCCCCCATTCACCCTGTTTGGGACTGCTAGCAGAGAAGGTCACTTTTCCCCTGAATCACCACAGGAAACCGAGCAGAGGAAGCAGTGCTTTAAAAGAGATTCCAACCCCAATTTTCAAAACTGCTTGCAAAGGTGTTCTTTGTGGATTCTGTTGTCATTCCAGTGAACATGCAATATAACACAGGAGAGGAAGATGATCCCAAACACCTGAGCTCATTTTTTGCAGGTAACACTTCCAGCTATTGTATGCTGGGTTTAATTTTACGAGATACAGATTCCAAATCTCAGGATGAACTTAATGTCACACACACCATTCACGTGTAACAATCAAACATGAAAGCAACTGAGTTCAACTAACGTTCAAAAAAAAAAAAATTACCTCCAGAAGACACAACCCAGAAGACCCAGATTGCTTAGCAGGGAAAAGCCTGATCAAACAAACCTCCTGCGAGGCCAAAAGGCCAGGAAGCTGCCAGAGCCAAGGGCCTCCTGTCCAGAACACACCAACTCCCTCTCCCATTCAGGAACATAAATCTTGTGCAAATCCCAAAGTTAGTCCACTAGGAAAGGTGTCATTCCACCTTCATTGCCTGCTGTCACTGGCGTGTACATCACATCCATCACCTGGCCAGGTCACCCAAAGTCCTAACGTTCATAAACACAAAGAGATCCCAAATGGTCTCCAACACCCGACAGCAAACTGGGAGCGCAGCAGCAGGGGAAGCCCAGGCGTTTCCTGAGCACCGGTCACTCTTCCACTGCCCCCACCACCAGCTGGCTCTGAGCTAACAAAGTGACCAAGCAGCAACAACTTGTGCATTGGCATCCAGCACAAACATCCTGGCCAAGGAAGGCCATGGCCCAACACAGGGACCCCGGCTGGGAAGGATGTCCGGCACAGACCCGGGGCTGTGGGGTATCCCAGGACAGCTCAGCTGGCAAGGGCAGCACAGACAACAGCAGGGATTCAGGAGAAGGCAGCACGGAGAGCCCCGACCAGAGAAAGGTTTCAGACCAACAGGCTGGTTTGAAGGCACAGACACTGGGCTTAACCAGGAGAAATGGAAAGCAGTCCCACACAGGGGCTGTGTGAAGGACTGTCCCTGCTCAGGGCACTCCAAATCCCCATCTGCAGGGAAGAGCCACGGGCTGGGTGTGCTCTGATGGGCCAACTCCTGCCTCCCCGGTCAGACAGCTTACATTGTGGGGAAGAACACAAGGGATTAAGACAGTGGAAACTCCTCCAAATAAAATTTTCATGATCCTCATGAATAATTAAGGAAAACAGGTACGGCCCCAACTACTTCTAGGGAGAAATTTGAAGACAGACATCGTATTGCACAGATTTTTACTGGGAGTTGGTTCATTTTACATTATCCCAAACTGAAGATGGATTACCTCTATAGATATATAGAGTGTGTTTAGCATGACAAAATACATCCATTAAAAAACACTAGAAATTGGAATCCACAGGCCAGGGATTCAATACAAATAATATTTAGAATTTCAGTAACAAACTCAACCTGATAAATGAAATTTGGACTTTGACTACATCATCTCCCCTACTCTCAAGCAATACACCACATCTACTAATTAAATTGCCGTAAGAATAGCACCTGTATAATATACTCAATCTATTCATAAAGAGAAATTAAGTGTCACAGAATCACAGAATATTCTGAGTTGGCAGGGACCCGAAAGGATCACTGAGTCCGGCTCTTAAGTGAATGGCCCATACAGGGATCAAACCCAAAGCCTGGTGTTACTAGCACCATGCTCTGACCAACTGAGCTTATCTCAGGGTGGGAGCTTCTAAAACTTGTTTTAATTTTTAAACACTATTTTGGACAGGAAACTTTTCAGAATAATACAAGAGCTGAAACTATGTTTCAAAAATTAAACTTTTTCATTGACAAGAAGAGCCACCCTCAAGTGATGCTGACTGGCAGAAAATATGCATTCTCCTCTGACATCAACCAAGTTATTTTGCACCTGGAATTCCTTACCAACACATCATAAATAGTTAAAGCATGCAAGTGCTTTTATAGAGGTTGACAAGGATCGATTATCTTCACCACCAGGGCAGTGAGGCTTGGGATCTTCCCAGACTTGCTCCCAGTGATGTCAGGATGCAGGCACAGGACAACGGCCCTAGCATCCTGGGAATGACCGCAGGGACAAGACACACGTCCCAGGAGCGAGAAGGGACACACATCACCAAACACTATTGCTTCTGGTGCCCATCCTTGGGCTACAAATCCAGCAAGGAAAACCAGCATTGCTTTCCAGGGCTGACAGTCCTTCTAACAGGGAGGGGCTGCAGCCACCAGGAAATCCAAGCACGTCCTGTAGGGATTTCTGGGTTTGGCTCTTTGTTTGTCTCCGAGTTGTAAAAATCTCCTATTAGAGGAAGACGGGGGAGAGACAAAAATAGAGCATTATACCAAAATCATTTTAGTTCTTGTAAGCTCATGAATTGCTCATTGGGATTCCTTCTTGGCTGCTTGCCCAGAACAGTTGGGAGGAAAAAACCAAACCAAAACAAAAAAGCAGTCAAGCGAATCCTTAGGGAATCCATGAAGCTCCTGTTGGATACATCCTTCCAGGGTCTCCCCTTCCCAGCACCAGCTCACCAGCTGCTCTGGCCCACCCTGGCTGCTCCAGGGTCGGGTGGGTGGGAACAGCCACAGTCAGAACCGATCCAGTGCCTTCCCTCCTACCATCTGGGGACCAAAGCTCACAGAACATGCCCTTCAGGGCCTGTGCAGTCAGTGCAGTTTAACTACAGTCATCAAATTGAGCACCCCAAATTTCAACAGAGCAACTTATTAATTCAGAAACTGATCTCATTTACCTACAAAGGAATTACAAAACAAAGCATAGAGATCTGTTAAACCAGCAACTTGGTTTCACTGACTCAAAGAACAAAATTTCACTGACATCCCCATGCCCTACCCAAAACCAACAAACCACCAAATGCTCTGTTGTGAAAGCCATTCAGAAACAGGGAGAACTGGAAAAGGTTGTAGAACACCAAATTTTGGGAGCCAGGTAAGCACTGAGGGTCTTGGCTGCTCAACATTCCACTATCTCACTTCCAACTCTTAACCCTTCAGAGCCCTGAACTGTGTAACTACACCCCCTGAAACACACACGTAGAAGGCAGGTGTCCCTCCATGGATTCAGACTTGTCAGCACACTGAGCTCCATTTTTCCAAGGCAGAGCCCACGGTCCACCAGAAGATTCCTCACACTTTGAAGTAAAATATGTTACACACCAAAGAGCACTAACTCTGGTCTCATCAATAAGATTTGAGAGCAAAAGGAAAAGCTGGTGAAAGGAATGTGTTAAACCAGAGCTTCTTTCAGACTCGGGTGCCTCCCCCAACGTCAAAAATAGATGCCTGTGTCAGATCAGGATCACTGTTTCAATCCTCCCTTGGCAATAGGTGCTTATGTTATTTATTTTGAAAGCAGGACCAGGTCCCCTTTGAAAAGGGGAAGAAAATAATGTCCATTCTTTTGACAGAGCAGTCTAACAATGGGCAGGCACACAGCATGAAAAATTCCCATGAAATGTGACTGTCAGCCAGAGGAGACTCAAGACTCCATATCTCATCTCCCAAAAAGATGCACTTCCATCAGTTATAGGCATACTCATCAGAGCTGGAAAACACGCCAGGATGAAGAAATGGCTCGTGGGACCAGAGTGAGAGCCAGCATGAGCAGCACAAACATTGTGTGGAAAAGGCACAGCTCTGCCTCCCAGAACAGCTCACCTACAGAATTCCTTGATCCCAGCCACAATCTGCAGGACTGCAGGGGAAGAGATACCTGTGCACACAAAGCATCTCTCAATAAAAATACACTTATCTTCCAAACAGAGTGAAGAATTGCAGGCCATGGTTTCAGCAAGGGGATGGTGAGCTGACAATTTCTAGGAAATTTTGAGAATAAGTTAACGTGTTTCTATGAATTATCTTTTTCAGCCATAGATTTCACTTCCTGCTGAAGTGAAATTCAGGAAGACTGAACTACAGAAATACTCAATTAAGCATATGTGAAACAGGAATATTACTTGGTCAGGCTTGTGCATCATGGCCAGTTATGGCCATTTGAGGTAATTCCCAAGTCTGTCCCTGCACACCCACCCAGCACATCACACACACACTTGAAGTATTGAATTCACAGCAGAAGCCACCTATGTCAGACTATTCTTCTTCACCCTGTCGCTCCTGATTACTGTATTTAGAAATAAAACTAAGCACAAAGAATCTAGGACGCTGCGTCCTTGTTAAAATCTAACAGAAAAAGCAACCATGAAGAAAAAAAAATTCAATTGTTTCTGAGTTGTGTAATGATTACTACAAAAATCGTAATTTCCCAAGTTTGTGCAGAAGACCAACTTTATTATGGGGGGCTGAACATGACGGGATGAAGAAAAATAACAACAACAAAACCACAAAAAAACCCAACAGTAAACCTTCCCACAATCCTAGGAGATCACAGTAGATACCTTAAACCTCTGGGCTCACTTCAGCAATGGACTCAGGCACACGACTACGTCCAGTAAAGTTCATGGTGTTGCCCACACAGTCAGGTAAGAGTTGAATCTCCTTGTTAAATCAGGAATTGCAGCTTTCCACCACAAGCAAATGTCGTATCTGTTTTTCAGTATCATTCACTGGGGAGAGAAGTTTTCAATGCACATTTTGAGATCCACACTAAAAAATTTCTACGAAAATTCATTAAAGAGGTTTAGGAAATCACTTTGAAGAGCTGAATTATTGCTGAGTCAGTGCAGATTAAGAAGCCAGGCAGAGGGCTCCATGCAGAGCTTTATTCCCACTGGCTTAAAATGAGTTATCCATGGACCCAAACACTGCAGAAAAAGCTTCACACCTAGAAAAATCCGAGTAATTCCCACCCTTTGACAAAGTACGTAGAGAAATAAATGGAAGACATTCTTTAAATTGCTACCTTCAACACATCTTTCAAAAGTTAGCTTCTTCTGAGGAAGCTTTCATTGCCCTAAACAAATCATACCTTAAACAAGCTTTGGAAAGACAAGTGGGAATAAGAGCCCAGGTCAATACTACACTATTTAGTCGTGACACTTGTATTTTATATATATATATATATACACACACACACACAAGGAAGGGCCCAACTTTACAGGGCTGAGGGACTAAAATAAGACACTAGATTAATTATGGAAAAAAATTATCAACTTATACATGGAAAAACAATCCTAACCTCACCTAAAAAAATCACGGGCTCTGGCCTGATCATTACCACTGAGGAAGATGATCTGGTGTTACAACTGACTGGTTTTGCTAAATATGGGCCTGATGCTGAACGGCAGTCAGAAAAATAAATCTGGAAGGGACCAGCAGTATTGGGAAAGTCAGAGACATACTTATGCCACTGCATAAACCCATGGTTTACCCACACTTCAAATTTAGTGCAGAGCTCTGGACTCTTATCACCCTTCCTTGCAGAGGGGCTCATTTGGGTCACCAAAGACTCACCACATGCTCAGGAAATCCAAATGCAGCAAACCATGGAGGGCAGTTTTAAATTAGTGCTGCCCACAAATTCAGCCTGTTCTTGCCATTCCCCAGACATCCATTAATAGCCTCCATGGGATAAAGAAGGTTGAGCTGGATCAGTTTTGAAGTCTGAATCAACACAGCCACTTTTACCTTCTCAGTCCCTCCACCTCAGTGCTCTCTGAAGGCTGTGTATCACAACCCACTGTTTACAACTCCTCTGCAAACAGAAACATTTCCTCATCCGTAACTCAGCTGTTCCCTCTCACACAGGGCTTCCCGCCATCCTGCTGCTCCTACAAACACAGACACCACATCTCACAAAAGCCCCAGGACTCACACTTCCCATACACACAGCTGAATTTTCCCACTGAAAAAAATATCCTTAAACCAAACTGTTTTAACAGTTTGTGACACTGTACACCTTTAAAAAACCCAAGCTCAGAGTAACTTCTGTAGACATTTTACTACAAAAGCAGTATTTCAAAGCAGAGAAAATTACAGATCACCTACACATTTAAAGCTCTTCTGTGAAGAAGGAAGTTTGGAGTACTCGAAACATGAGACAGACTACATACAGCAGAGCCTGTAAAGCCTGTATGTTATTTTTCATCTTTTTTTTTTTTTTTTTGCCTGTTTGCACCAAAGATGATGAAAGCTTTCAAAACATTTGGAGTAACTGAACACCAACAATCTTTCCTTTCCCAAATTTCTATGCTGCTTCTGAGCTCTCAACACTTGCCACAGAATACATCTACAACATTCTCTTGGTACTAGAGTACATCAAAACAGAGAAGGAAAAAACCCTCTAAATGCTTTTTCTTAGCTGCATTAAACACACTAATCCTAACCCAGTTGTATAAACGAAGTGGCTACTATTAACATGTATTTCCACATGTAAACTGTTCTCTTTTTCATATGTAACAAGCATTACCATAATACTTCTTTGTGACTAAAACTAAAACCAGTATTTACTAATATTTATTCTCTTCAGTACACAGTAGGAGCCTTATCTTCCTGTCTGCCTTCTCCCCCAACTCATTGAGAGTCTCCTACTTGAAAAGTATTAAGTATTCTGAAACGATACGGATTTCCTTTCCAAAAATAGGAAACAGGAGCACCTATCAGAAAAACTGACATCAGCACCCCCATTGCTGCCACATGACAGCCGCAGCCACGAGGTTTTGCTGTCTCCCTGACACAGGCATTCGTGACTCCACAGCACAGCCCCTGCGTTGAGAGCAGCCTTCCCAAACAGCTCACGGGCTCTCTGTGCTTGAGCTGCAGTAAATTCTGCACTGAACAGCTGGAGTTTTGCCCAGGAAAACAAACTACATTCTATACTGAAGAGAGGGACATGATGATTACGCCTTTCATATCCCTCTCATGCTGAAAATTATGGAATTATCAGAAAACTGTAATCATGAAAATGTTAAACTAAGGAGAATGTATTTTTACAGCAAATGAACATAATTATGTTTACCATATTTGGGCCCAAAGCTGGCTGGCAATTCAGGCTGTATATAGACAGCAGTATCTGATTCACTGTCACAGGATATGAATAAACCAGAGCAATCCAGTGTGAATAACAGTCTCCCTCCCATAACAAAACCAAACATTAGTGTGTACATAATACTACAAAAGCATAATACTACTGTAAATAGCAATTTCATAAATAGTAGTAGTTGAGTAGTTTTCACTTCAATTCTAAAATTCGTTTTTGCACCAGATCTTTGTAACAGGAGACATTTGGAACTGTCAAAATGCTTTATTTCTAACAAACCTATGGTTTGCAATAGATTATGTAGAACTAACTTCTGTAGCTGATGAAGGAAAAGTGGTGACAAGTAATTCAAGATCATAAGGATTAGCAAAGTAGAAGCAGTAGCATGCATACTTCATAACCTTTCCTCATTTTTTCTGATCAAAAAAGCTGCTTGTGTGTCCGGGGCACAGCATTCAGCTCCTCATTAAGATGAGAATTTATAAGGCTTAATTAAATATAGATGAGATTTTTAAAATAGCACTTACTCATCCTGCATCGCTTGGGTCAAAATAGGATTAGTTATAAGATCAAATACAGCACCCTTCAGGCTTATAAATGTCTAATACAAATCAAAAGGAAAAGACACAGCCCAAACTGGCCACCTGTAACACCTCCCCTTTCAAGACCACCCAAAGCTTAGTGCTCCTCTGGTTCTCTGCCTGCTTTACACAGCAGACAACTGAAACAATCCTTCCCTGAGCTGCTCCCTCTTCTGCAAAGGCCATTAACAACTGGTTCCAACAGGAGCTAGACACTGGGGACCACAGGACTCTCCTCCAGCCCTCCCCAGCAGCCCCAGTGCCCCAACCAGTGTCCCCCAACCTGCCGCAATGGCAGCTCGGAGGCTTCAGATTCCAGTGCCTTCCATGAGCTACTCCAGTAATCCCACCTGCTATTTCAGTCCACACAATAATTTGTTGCCTTTCATCCACACAACCTAAATGCCAAAATAAGCCACAGGTCAACTTAACATCAAAAAGCTGCAGGCTGAGGAACACCAGAGCAGCCTTGGTCCTCTCCATCCACTCCTTACACTTCAGAGCCGCAAGAGATTTCTGGGTTTAAAAGCAATTAGTTACTTGGGTTTTGCATTTTATATGCTCTTCCAAGGAAGACTAGTTTGATTAAAGTTATTTACGTCTTATTAAGAAAAGCAAATATTTTAATATTTTAACAGACTATTGCTTCTTTAAAGGCAGAGTTAACACTCTTAATAAAGAAGTTCAATTTCTTTCAATGCAAACAAATTTACACATTTGGAGAATAAATCTGGGGGGTTTATATCTGGTGTAGATGCTATGGAGGAATATAAATAACTCTACAAGAGAGCTACTTGCTAACAAATGCATACATGGAATTCTGTCTCAGCAGCACACACAGCTTTTCTACCTTCCGGCTTTGAGTTGCTATATTAAGTGTATGGCATGGAAAGGCACAGAGCAGTCAGGCTGATGTGCACGTAAATACTGATGGGATCTGGCTGATGGAATGTAATTTTTTTCCTTTTAAAAAATTGCATTGTTCTTAGGTTAAAAATTATTCACCAAAAAGTTCCCAAATATTTCCCACTAAAATTATCAATTGTTAAATATTTATCAGTCCTAATTTACAACATACAAAACACAGTCACGCCACCTTACTGTGTCCCAAAATTAGAAGTACTGATAGTTTTATATAAACAACTAAGCCCTCAATCATGGGCATGATTTGTCACCAGGTTATGTGCCAAATACTTTGCATGGAGTTGTGCAAGAAATCTTTTGCACAGCAGAGGATACAATGGCATATTTATGCTGGTATAATACATTTTAAAAGAGAAGCAGATGCAATGTTTTAATCCATAAAACAAATTAACACTATGGGATGGATCTGTTCACCATTCAGAGGCAAACCTGAAGACTTAAACTTTTACTATTTTAGATCTTTGTGAAACCTCAAGTGTGTTCCCTCTGAAGCACCACGTCCCAGCAGTGGCGCACACACACGCCAGTGGAAGGCTCTGACTTCACACCTAACCAAGGACATGCTGTGGCATCTCTCCATACCCCTTACCAGAGCTGCATTTTGGTCACAATTTAAGAGTGAAAAGAAGTATTTCAAATCCTAGGTGGCATCTTCCGATGGGCCAATTACACTTATAATTTATTGGCAGCACGAAAGACCAGGCTTTACTTTAATGTTTAGGTGACTTCAGCCATGCTGACGCTCCTTCCCAGCAATGTGTGTGACAAAGGGCTTTTCTGCCACACAAACTGTGACACGGGGAAGTTCTGCCAGCCACGAGACCCTGCAAAGATGCCAAATGCACTTAAGCAATGTTTCAATACCAGCTGATGCATCTATCATGGGTTTGGCCAGCCCCATTTCAAATATATTTCCTAAGCATTAGATGAGGAGAAAGACCTTTCACCAGCAGGACTGCCGGTGCCACCCCAGGGGAACTGCCCTGGCCTGAGCTGGCGCCAGCACGCCATGGGGAGGAGGAGGTTCCAATGCTCAGCATCAAGGCAATGCCTGGCAATTTCTATTGTATGTATCACTACAAACTCTCCCAGGCACCATTTTTAGCCACTGCTGGATTTCCTCCCTTCTCCCCACCCCCCAACCAGGCTCCAAACCTTGAAGTAACCTTGTTCTGTTCCTCCCCCAGAGACAGCTCCATGCCTGAAACATAACCTCTAATCTTATTTTCTATTTCTAGCCTACAATTCACGACCCTTATCCTAATCTTTTTAATTAAATATCCTCCATGTTGCACACTCTGCTTCCGACAGTCGGGATAGTGCACGCCACGTATTTATAGAGCACATCAGAATTTATAACCACACGTTTCTTGTTGAGCACAATTTCACATTACTTATAGGAGCATTAAAAGCATAGTGTATTTACACAATATATGTTTAAAGCTTTCTCTGAAACAGAGATTTTCAATACTACTGTCAGCACGCCACTGCAATGAAACAGTTTTATTTGTTGGAAGGTTTATGTGAAGACCTTAAAATACAACAGGTCTGCACTTCAGGGCAGTTTGTGATGCGGAGCATTAACTTACAGCAATTATTCATACTATCTGTGGACAGTAAGTTAAAACCTTGCAATTTACAGGGGCTTATTACAAAGGAAATTTTCTCATCTGACACCATCTCTTTAGGAGAACTTTGCTTAAACTTCTTTGGGTTTTTGCAACAACAAAGTATGCTGTTTGTTTGCCATTGATTCTGTGCCATTTGTTACACAAAGCCAATTAAAAGTGGCCTGCTGGATCAGATACCCATTTAGGCCACAGTGGCAGTGGTCAAGATCTAGACTTTTAATTAAGGAGCACTATCCATAACCCACTTTCATATTTTTACCAATTACACCCAATTTGTACAGTTGCTAGGGCAAAACGTTTCTCCATGCACAAAGTCTCACACAAAAGCACTTTGATACTGCACAGCATCCTGAGGGATGAAGAAAGGTTCTTCTGTCTCCCAGGTGCTGACAAACCAGAAGTTTCCAGGACACAGCCCAAGCCTGGAGGTTGCAGCATGACATGGGCAGGCTCTCAGAGTGCCAAGAGTGCCCGTGGCTGCCTTCCCAACAGCCACACGCTGGCACCGCTCTGCCCAGCCCAAAGTGAGCTACTTCAGTCGCAGAAAACACCCCCACGGAGGGCAGAGGGAGCAGCTCCACTGCTGAGCTGGAGCGTTCACCAATGAACACCTTCACTGACATAGAGTGAGAAAAGGGAATCCCAGAGACCCACAAATTACTTGTAATGCTTGTACTAAGCCTGGCAAAACAATGCCAGCTATACTGGTAGGACTTTTGGTGGGTTAATCAGAAAGCTAACCAGCCTAGGATTCTACCAGCAAAGAAATTGCCCCTAGTACTTCACAAAAGACATAATCAGCTATGGGCCAACTTCACCACATAAGCAAAATTAGGGAAGAGGAATAATCCTTGAACCACGACATTCTGTGTTATGACACGATTTGCTAAATTATTTTAGATACATATCTTATCACTGTGCCTCACAATAAACACAGCTTGTTTCACGTTGGTTTGCACAGACAGGTCTGGTAAATACCACAGGTTTGTTCTGCTTTCTCTCTCCCACTCCTCCAGCTTCCACCCCGTTCTCAGCAGGGCATCCTTTGAATTTGTTAGCAGTTCCACACAAATTGAACGTGGGAGGACAGCCTCTAGCAATTAAGAATAAAAGCAGGTAAGTGAACACAAATCAGACTAGAGAAAAGCAAGTGTAAGAACTTTTTAAGGCAGTAGAGCTGAATTTTGAAATGGACTGAAAAACAATACAGAAATTGGGAAGCCATCTTATTTATGTACTTATCCAAGCAGTGCACACCATGAAGCAAAAGTCACCAGAATGACAGGAGCACTGCACCCAGAAGCACCCCATGAGATGCATTCCTAGCTGACTACTGGGAGATAACAATCCTTTCCCTATTTAAAAAAAATAGACAGAATTACCTTGTCAACAAAAAAGATAAATGCAGGCCAGGACTGTCTCATCCCTCAGAAAAAAAAGCTACAAAAGCGTATTTTGAATGGTAATTTCATTGACTCTTAAGGGTCAACATTTGAAAACTTCTCTACCCCACCTCAAAACAAGAACTAGAAACATCTTAAAAAACCACACTGAGATTCTCAAGTCAATGAATGACAGCCACAAAAATTTATCATGCCACTAGGAAAATATTTGAAAGCATGTTTTCAAAAGGATACTGTCATTCAAATGGAAAAAATTATCACAGCAGCACTGTCCAACAACACAGCTACTGCAAAATATTAATTAGGCATTTTATGGACACCAGAGTAAAAAAATGCATAATTAAAGAACTAAAATAATATTGCTTGTCAATATAAATATAACTTGAAAAATATTTCCCCCTAGTCTCTGGCTTTAGTATGAAAGGTACAGAAGGGATTCTAAAGCCCTCACCAGGGACAGTATCAGAGTCTTTAATTTTTGAGCACTGTTTCCACTCTCATCTTTCATAAACTTGTGGAGATGCAGCACGAATGGTCTCAGTTACATCAAGAATACTCTTCATCAGTTATAAAGACAGAAACCCAAGCTCTACCAGAGTCATACATGACACCAGTTTAAAATCCTTTCTTCCCAGGGCAGGGGCTGGAGCCCAGTCATTGCTGCAGGCTGGAGCTGCACTACCCTCACATGCAACACACACTCCACCAGGTCAAAACAACCCTCTTGACATACAACAGTTCATTCGAAACATTCAGATTACTCAATGAGTATATGAAAAACCTCTTAAGATCACTGAAAATTTTGCCTGTTTTTTTTTTTTTTATTTTATTTCTGGAAGGAAATCTGAGAACAACTTTTGAAGAACAATGTGTCTTTCACCCAGGTAGGGCAGCACCATGCCAGCAGTAATTCTGGTACTGCTGCTGAAATGGACACTGACAATCATAAGAGCTGATTGTTCTCTTTAATAATACAGTCATTAAATCAATTTTTAAAAAAATAATTTAACAATTCCATTTAAAATACTAAGTATATTAACAGGATCTACAAGCACAATATGATAACGTTACATTTAAGATAAAATCAATGGCCAAATTAGTCAGCATGTGTTGGAGCCTGCCAGGAAACCCACCTGCAAGCACAAGAATCCCATACTGCAAACCCCCACTTCTCAGGAAACACAGCCAGAGATCGTCTGTCTGAACACAGAGCTCATCTCAGACATTCCCACACATTCACTGCTTCCAAGCTCCTCCAGCCCCAGTGGAACTATTGCACAGGGGCCACGGCTCAGCCAGACTGATTCTGGGCAAAACTCAACTCCCATGACTCTTCCATAATCAATAGTATGGGAACAACAATTTCCACAACAGCTCTGGAGAAGGTAGGTGCAATTATTACTTAGGCAAAATACTCCTTCCATCTGCTTTAAGATAAAGAGCACAGTAACACAGCCCGGAGAACAACAACCTCTTTGGAAGAACCCTGCTGCTGGACCAGAGATGTAAAGCCTCAGTTTCCACTGCAGGTCTTTATTATGTTCTCCACTTGCCAATAATGCCCCTTCTTCCATGTTTTTCCCCCATCAGGCAGGCTCGGATGAAGCCTGGGCCTGTGTGTCCTCTGCTCCTCCACTTCTCACAGCAGCAGAAAGTGCAAATCGCTGCTATACAACCAACCAAACAGCAAACACGCTCCTGGCAGGAGGATTTCCATCCCTGCCTGTTCTCCAAAGTGTTGTATGGAAAAAAACCAGGAAACTGTGTTCCTACTCCACCAATACTCCCTCCTTCCACAGCTCTGTAAGGACTCTGCTCTACTCTTACAGTTATTCCATTAGGCAATGACAATTTCTATATCTACATAAGCCCACAATATGTATATGTAGAAATCTCTCAGGGAACACTACAATGCATAAACACAGGCATGTTACATTTATTTTCTGCATCTTCTTTCCAAAAAAGCTATTATAACATGAAGTTTCTAGTTTCCTGCAAATTTTGAACACTATATATCCTGCTGTCTTGCTTTCAATTCACTAACACTAGTCTATTTTCAATTTCTTTTTCCTACTTTTAGATTCATTCCAGCCAGCTTAAAACCCCCCCAGTATTAGATATACATCCTTACTGCACACTAAGGTATTTATAGGTTTGGGTTTATCCAAAAGTAATACCAAATATGTATTTCCTGCATATACATGACAATACCTGTTATATGCACACTACATGAGGCGTGTCCTCCTTACTGAGGGAGCTGAATTTCAATGAGTCATTTTCTCAAAATTTCCATTCCAAAAATAAATAAAATAATCACCTTCCTTCAAAGCATCCAGTAACACTCTGCAGCTGGAGCAGGCTGTACTACTTTGTGCAGTTATTATTTTATTAGGAACGATGTGTTCTAAGGACAGAACTGGGACTAACCACAGTAGGAGTATTATTAGACACATCAAGGGGTTCTATCCTCTACTACCACTTGTGTATTCCTGTGAAGCAAGGAGAGTTTAAGCTGCAGGGGCTCCAACTTGAAACTGAGTTACAACAACAGGAAATCTTTCGCATTTTCAGCACGGCAGATTCCTGTCCCCATCTTTCAGCTAACATTCCAATCCTCACTGTGTAATACACACAAACAGGAGAGTTTTCAATGGGAATTAAAGCGTAATGCAGGAAAAAAACAGTAAAACTGAAAGTGGGAACAAAAATAATCACAGGGAAAAGGAGAGTGACTGGATTCAGCAGCATTAAAAAATGAGTTGATGGTGTGCTTGGCAGTGAAACTGATGGGGTTTTGTACAGCATATCAATATAATGAACTCAAAACTGAGATCAAACTATATTTTAGGGCTCTCAAGTGCTATTAGTAAGGCATCCTGCTGCTTTCTGAGTTGCTGCATGCCTATCAGCAAATCTTTTTAAACTGGACAGCCACTTGTAAAGCAAAATCTTAGCTCCTCCTATGGCTAATGTATTATTCTCTGTTCGGAACAGAAAATTCTTCCGTGGACTGCTTTCCATATTTTTCAGGTGATTATGTTGGCATTTCATTGCCTCTGAAGTTGAAACATGCGTTCCATTTAGTAGCCATTTCTTTGTCCATATTTTGGACAAGCCAATGGATTTTTTATTAGTCAGAACAGATACTTATTTACTACTAATATAAGCAATTTCAACATTACATTAAGCAATCTATACTAGTAAGTTCCTAGAAGATAACTACTCAGGAATAAACATCAATGAAAACATCTTGTGGCATCGAGGTTTTTAACCACATACCAATGTTGTAAAAACCTGACTGAATTATTCTGTATTCATAGAACATCCAGTCCCACCCCCTGCCATGGGCAGGGACACCTTCCATAGCCCAGGTTGCTCCAAGCCCCGTCCAGCCTGGCCTTGGACACCTCCAGGGACGGGGCAGCCACAGCTTCTCTGGGCACCCTGTGCCAGGGCCTGCCCAGCCTCACAGGGAACAATTTCTTCCTAATCTCTAATCCCAAACTACCCTCCTTCAGTTTAAAGCCATTCCCCCTTGTCATATCACAGCACGCCCTTGAGAAAAGTGCCAGATTCATAAAGGAAAAGCTTTTTTACCTAGTATGTGTTAATTCTAAAAGATTACACTGAGTCGTCTCAGTGATTATTTACTGAGTTCATGACTATGGGCAGTTGCTTTGCTGTGTTTCTTGCTGCAGTCTTCAGTATGAATGTGTTTAACAAAACCTTACATTTTTGAACAGAGAAAAGAAACAAGAAAAGGAGGAGAGGCTCTCCAGAGTAAGTGTGAGAAACCCACAAGTACCTGCCACGCAACCTTCAGTCCAAGCTGAAGCAGTATCTTCCACATGGAAGAATGCAAGAAATTATTTTTTTAGAAAAAAATCACTTTACCAGTGAAAACAAAAACCAATTCTTCCCTTCACATCAACTATAAAGTATCACTTTACAAGCATTACTTCTTAAAATGCTGGTTCCTATGTAAAAGACACCCAGCATCTTACCTGTTGTGCTCGAATACATAGCAGGTAAGACAAGGGGATCTTACACTTGAGGACACATGTTAGTATATATAAGTCAACTTAAAAGCTTCTCCTCTCTGAGGGATGTATTACAGCTGCAGTTACCATTCCCTGCTTTTTTTCAGAATATACTAAGTGGGTCCTCTGAGATCACCAGGTTTGGACTGCTTCAGATGGAGCACTGTCCCTCAGAACACCATCCTTTGGCCAAAACATCCTCTGCCTGTGACAGTGTAAAGCCAGTGAAAGTCACTGAACTACAGGTCTTAAATCAGTGGCGTGATGTAAAGGAAGGAGGGGGAAAAAACCCTCAACACAAATCTTGAGCGACAGCTAAATAAGGGATTTTAAGTCCACTAAGGCAACATTGCTTTAAGGCACCATGAGGTTTTTCACATGCTACCAAGCACAATAATCAATATTCACACATAGCTACTTGCATATTTGCCCCAAGTCTACTGTTCCAAATTATACGAGTTTAACTTTGCTCACATTAGAATTCATTTTAGAGAAAAATATTCAGCATAGACACAGCATGCAAGATGTCCTGCATTCATATTATAATTTATTCTTCAACACCCCGAACATCTGAATCAAAATACAGCACACCTTCCTATGAGTGCTCGTAATTATGAGGGCTGCATCGCTTACAAAACCTTAAGTCAAAAGGCAAAGGAGCATAATTATGTAGTGTAGAAAATTTCATAAACTATACTTACCCTTGTTTTTCTTGATCTATGATTTCATGTGCAAAATGAAAAACAACCATCATAGCGGAGAGAAGTCATGCTCCAGAACAGAATATATCAAATAGCATATGCAAGGAAGACACAATATATTATTTCCCTGAAACCACAAGAATTTTTGAAATCTGCCTCATCTGTCCTCAAACAATGTCAGAACAAAATACAGACAACTTCTTAAAGGAAAGCCACTGACTGAAATACGTAATTTTCTCTCGTTTCAGAATGCGACAAAATACCAGCAACAGCACGTTGTATCAGCCAGAGAAAAGCACCCACTGGCCGCAACGTGAACCTGAGAAAAGCCCATAAAAACATGAATGTTTCAGGACATTTCAGGACAAATGACAACATCAAGCCCAATTTTGTCAGTCATATAAAATCAGCAGTAGTTCTGTTCCTCTCTCACAGTGCACAAAGCTGAGACACACAGAGCAAAAGATGCTGAAAGAGAAGGCAAGGGACTAGACAGATATTTTCCATCAACAATCCTCCTAAGTGCAAGGGAATAGAGAATAAGAGGGTAAGGACAGATGATTCTGAAGAGACCAACACGCTGACCTATAGACACTTCCTCAGAAAAGGACGAGAAGTTTAGTTTTAAAAACACTAAAGCCCCACATCAATACATTGCACAAGCAACAAACTGTGCAGCTGTTTAAGAAGAAATTAAATTTCACATATTGTACCTTTAAAGCCAGAGGAGCTCTTCAACCATGCCCTCTGCCATCTGTAAGCCACAGCAATCCACACACCTGGTGTTCAGTCCAAGGAGTCTGGTTAAAGAACACCCTTCAGAAATGTCCAGAATCAAACACACCATGAAAGGTTTTGCAGTAGCAACTCCCTGACACCTAGCCAGCAACAACCCAACACCTCGTGATCCCTGAAAGACAGTATCCATGATCTGAAAGGGACCTCAGGATCACCATGATATGGAAAGAGAAGATCTTTAATCTTCTAACCTGTGTTCAGGGGAAGCCAAATCACAGAGCAAATCATGGTCTGTTATTCATTTGTCTGTATCAGACAATCTTAATCAAACCTCCTGAAATCCAGCCATTCCAGAAACTAAGATGGAAAAAAAAAAACAAACAAAAAAACCCAACCAAACCACAAACAAAAACTCTTTTCCTGCTCTGTCTTCAAAGGAAGAAAATGCACTTTATCCAAAAAACACCTCCCTAAATCTTGTGTGTCAACTACAGATTTAATCTATCATACCAACCCATCACCACAAAAATGTAACATTCCTATACAAAAACAAAAAAATGTATCATTTGTGGTTTTCAACAGCTTTCATGTCCAGCAACATCTGCAGAGCAATGGATTCACTTCACCAGAGCAGGATCTTTCCTAACCATTAAACCAAGCAACAGATTAAGTTCAAAATAGCACAGGTCAGATGTACCACTTTCCCACATAGATAAAGCTGTAAGTGCACTTGACCAAAGACTGCCAAACTACACCATACCCTGTGCCATGACCCAGTATTTGGTCTTAAAATTGAAATAGCGGCGTATGTGAAAGATCACATTTAAGTTAGGGCTAATAACCTGGATCTGTAGAATACCTTTGCAAAGAAGAACCTGTGAATAAATCTGTGTCAAATTCATGACCAAATTTTACATAAAATCTGTTAATTACCAAAGTTATTCTGTAATAATTTGCCTAAAACTTTACAATGCTTGCTCCTCTTTGGACCTGAAATGAGGTCAAAGAGCTGAATCCAACATCATGATCTGTTGCCCTGGAAATTATTGCAATGTTTAGACAAAGAAGTTTATTATGAGATCTAATAGGATTGCTTGAGAGAAAATGTTTTCATTGTCTTTCTGAAAGCAATACAAGACAGACAGAAAGACTGGAAATTCTTTGAGTAAGGACTTTTCCAACATTTTAATACACAATCAAGCATATCCTCCGTAACAGCATGCGGTTATAACGTGATCTTTTTCCCAGGGTTTTGTTCTAATAACTGGCATTTCCTTCCAGGATTCCATACAGTTTTCATCAGCATGGAAGTCTCTTACAAAAAACAAGCCAGGGAATTAGAAGTCCACACACATTTGCATTAATTGTGGAAATTTCATTTTCAGTTAACCTACCCTGCTATTCTTATATATAAACTTCAGCAATGTCTCATCAAAAACAGCTAAAAAAGTGCGAGTTACAACACTAGCAGTGCCCCAACCTTGGCTCTATCAGAACATCTGTATCTACACTGGTACAAAGACAGTTTATTGGTATTGCACTACGGGTTAGTAAAGTACACCCAGTTTGCTCACTGGAGGTGAAGAACGTACAAGTTCCCACTCACACCTCTGCTTTCCTGCCAACAACAGAAGCAACACAGCAGCCCTGATTTCACCTGCACTACTCAGAACTGAGCTCACTGAAACAAAACTCTGATTGCTACCAAATCGTACAGTTTTTTCATGCTCTTTTGCTTATTTAATAAATGAAAGGTTTCAGTTTTTCTAAATACATGCACATTTAGCAGTAGATCCCATTTTTCATCATCATATTAAAGTTCTTGATTGCATCATCTGCTTGCAAATACTCAACTCATGCAGGAAAAAGGGTATTTCTCATTAGCTTATTATTTACATATTTGCAAACTATTGCTCAGCCGAAGAACCCACAAATACCTAACTAGGTCTTTGGCAAGAGTTCATCAAATAAAGTTTATTCTGGAGCACTGATGAGGCTGGATTCTATAACAACACACTTGCACAGTTTTAGTCACCACTATTCTACATCACCTGGCCTTCAGCTCTTGCTGGGACGACGAACTGCACAGCACTCAACAGCAGGCAGCATTGTTACTCTTCTCTCCTGCCAAAAAACCACCTCTCCTCAGGACCTTTCCACCTTTTACTAAACACATTTAACATATGATGAAAACCTGTGTTACTTTTTACCTTCATTTGACAAACATGGTTTCTTCTGACTATTTAGCGATGACAAACTCATTCTATACTGAAATTACCCAGCAGAAGGACACATAGAACTGGAAGAGGGACATTTTTAGGTAGCAACCTCCTTCTTGTATTCTTCCTCCTTCCACATAATACAATGCCATTTGGTGCAAGACTTGCAAACAGCATTCTGAGAAAAATTTTGAAATACTCAACAGAAAGAGGTTACGTTCCTCAAATCTTTTGGAGTCTGGCAGAGAATTGCATTTACCCAATGTGAGCCTTCCCCTGTAATTCCCCAGTCTTCTACTCAAGCTGTGAGAATGCAGACACAAGGAAAGTCTTACGAGTAGAAGAGTATTTCTGTGTCTGTCCTTCCTAGTCACTACAGCTTTCTCTGCTTTTCAGCATTTGTTACACGCTGAGCCCTATAAAAAGAATATTTAGCTTCTTCAGGATGATATTGTCAGCTTCAAGTATTTTTGAGGAACTTTTAAAAATATTATCTTGTACTTAAGATGCTTAGGAAGCAACACTTAAAAGATCTCCAGATTTTTCTGGAATGTGAGCTGTAGACATTCAGGTGCTTTATCGTTCTCCAGGGAAGTTCCTGTGCTTGGATTCAAACTGTTCTTCTAAGGCACAATTAGCCAAGTTCTGTAATATGTACAGAAGAGCAGGAAGTTCAACTTGCATTAAAAAATACCAGATACCAGAACACTGCTCTGAATATTCTGGTATCAGGTAGATCATGTGGACACGCTTTAAAGAATCTAATTTTACCCCAGTAAGTCCAGAGGAATTCCCAACATCATCCAGAAATTCATAAACATACCAGTTATGACAGTCAGGTAATCAACTTGGGAAACTAAAAAGACTCACTTACTGACAGAATTAAGGATACATTTCATTGGTAGATAACCCTCACATGAATGAGCCACACTAGAGATGCCTGTGGAGAAGTGGAAAAAAGGTCTATTACAGTCACTTCTTCCTGCTCTTTTCCTACCCTACCTCTCCTCTACAACACTGCTTTGAAGTTCCCAAAATGTGTTAGAATAAAGCATTAAAGAAACAACGTTCAGTATTATTATTTTTATCAAGGGAAACAAACTTTCTTGTAGGTTCAGAAACTGTTTGAGATCTGCTCCATTTCCAGATTGCAGATTACACTACATGGAGCCTGAAAGGAATCTTCTATCATTGGACAGTACCATTTAAACATCAACCTTGAGTGCACAACCAAACAAGAATCACACCTAAAATGCTGTTTTTAAATGGCCACTTGACGCGTTCCCTTATGGCATTCTAAACAACACACATGTAGTGTCAGGAAAGAACAAAACCAGAGTATCTCAGCATGAGGAGGAGCAAATGACAAGGTGATGGAGGAGTTTTCCTGTTGAAAATTTCCAAAGAATCTGTCTTTTGCAATGCTATTGTACAGAAATGCTTATCAGGAAACATTAGTGCCTGACAAGTACCCCACTGAAATATGACTGGATAAAACAAAACAGTCACATCGAGCCAAAACCCCCAACAACTTGAAAAAGCAGAAAACTGTTAGGAAAGCAAGCAACAAAAGACCACAAAGAAGGGATATAGCTATGTTGTAAGACAATGAATATCCAGCTAGCCTAAACCAGAAAATATGCATCAGTCATTTCAGGAAGAAAATCTTACTAAAAACATAAGTAGGAATTGGTGACATTTTAGGGAGGTATTGTGAAGATGTTTCCTAAGGAATTACTTTCTCTGATGGGATCCTAATAGTAAAACACAAGCAGTTATTTTACAGCAAAAGTTTTCTTAAGGTTTTGGTTTGCTTTTTAGCTAATGCAGCAAAAATTCTATGCACTAGTGCTATCGTGTTCTCCTGCAAGAGCTTTCCTTAGAAGGAAGAATATTTATTTCCTTTGTGAAAATGGTTCTACAAAGCCAAGTCCTGGAATATGACACTTCAAACCTGAATTGGATAAGCTGCTGTATGTTATCACCAGACTGAAGCCAACATCCCACTGATGGTATGCAATTCACAGCTGGAAAAATGCCTGACATGCTGGACAGGCTCTTGAAGATGCCTGAAAGCCTCACAGAGCTTCAGTTTCTCCCACCTCCAATCCACCCATACTGAGCTTCCCTCACAGACATACCAGGATTCCCCCAGCCATACCTGGAGTCCTTTGCATTTCCCTTTTCAGTTCCTTTCTTTCATTCTTCAAAAGATTAACCAGCAATTCCAGACCTTTTATTCTGCTGTTCCTCACACATATACCCACACCCCTTTCTCTTTACTCCAAGGCTGCTCCAGTTTGTCTTATGCAAAGTTTATGACCTTAGAATCACACAGATCAATTTCCCCAAATTTATCTTAAGTAATCAACACACTAATCTTCATTAATTACATCAGGGTAAGAAAAGATTGATACTTCAAGACCACAGTTCTCCAAATAATTTGTCTTGTCACATTAGAGCACTTCAAAGTGAAACACACCTCATTAACACCAGCATTATAATTTTGAAGCTTCATTTAAAAAAATAACCTTTATTCCACCCCCCCTCCCCCATTTTAATCACTGTTTTAACAAAGTTCATGGACAAGACCAAAACAGTTTATTCACAGAACAAGACAGTAAACATATCAGACCAAATTGGCAATTAACCTGCAAAGCAGTATTTGTGAACTGAACTTGTCCTATTCTCCCCACTCCCACATCTTAAGAGGGCAGAAGGGACAAACATCTAAACCTCTCGTGCCCTAAAATTGTTTTGACGTACACAAACAGCAGAAGCCACACAAAGCCAGAGGCACAACAAACACAACTTCAAGCATTCTTCTCAGTGAGTTTGGAACCCATCTTTAACAAATTCTACTTAACCTCCAAAATATTTTTTCATTCTACCAGAAAGAATTTCAGATTTTACAAGTATCAAGACACAGCACCTCCTATGATTTAGATCCACAGTCCCCATATAAGTTTCCAGTGTTGCTTTCACCCACAATACATTAAAAAATCCACGCAGAACCTGGAATGTGATAAGGCCCAGAGAGCATGAGACTGCCTGCAGCATGTTACTAATCAATTGTCACTGCCCAGAGGCAGAGGAAGGGTAAGAAACACTAATCCAGGCACATCATGGAGCTCCAGGAGGACCAGCAGGATTATAACACAGACTTTGTCAGGCCCAGCAGAGTCAGTTGCCCTCAGAGCCAGCCCCAGCACAACGCTCTGTGATGTTACCCATGCTGCTGGAAATGTCATCCTTCATATATGATATAAACCCCTTCTGTAGCTACTAACAATACTCTGGCATTGTTTGCAACACGTAGGGTGTTGCACTGGCTAACACCCAACTGCAGTAATCATATTCTATCTACCTACAGTAACCACAAGAAAATACCCTTCATTCTCAGCCCCGAGAGGTCCTGCAGCACACCAAGCTCCTGAGAGAGCTGCCACACTTCAGTTCAAGTCCTGCAGCTCCCTGTGCAGTTATCTGTCTGCACAGATCAGGCATTTCTCTAGGACTGTAGAAACACCTTGAGATTACTGGCAATAAAGGAGCTCCTTTCATATGGCACAATTAGTCATATCAGCAGTGATAGCTATTTTGAGCAGCACCCATTAATCACTATCATTAGCAGGATTTCTGGTGTACCAGCATTCATTGTACCGAGAACAAGTCTCTTCCTATTCCAGTACTACTACATAAACAAAAGCCGCAGCACAATTTCTCTTGACACAACCCTGTTTTGAGTAACGAGAGGCAAGTGGCAGCATTTAAAATTACTGTCAATGGAGGTACAAAGGAAAGCTTACTTATGCCTTACAGGACAGAAAAACACGATTGTTCTGCTGCAAAGAAACACTGGCCATCATTTGTAGGCTGGGGAAGAAGAGGTGTTGAAAAATAGTAAGTAGCGGGAAGAAGAAGGAAATAAAGCACTGAAGCTGGAGACAGCAGATCCACAAAAATAAGATCCAAGTGATCCAATCCAAGCTGATGCCCAAGAAATAGAGGAAACCTAGACTTCTCTTTTAAGCATTTGCAGCAGACATTTTCATTATTACCTTTTATGAGGGATTATTTACCTGTTAATCAAATTTCAGAATCTCAAGAACAGACATTCAACTAGAACAACATTCCTTGTATGCATTATTTCTGGTCTCCTCAGTACCCTGAGTAACCCCTGACTCAGGATTAGAAACACCAAGGAAGGGTTTCTGCCTTACACTGACCTCAGAAGCAGCACCACAAGATTCATGGAAAGCAACAGCTCCATGCTGCTTCCAGCCTGGTTCCTCACAACTCAAAGGTTCCACAAAGCACCAGAAACACCTACGTTGACCTGAAACACTTTCTTACAATCATAGATTGAATACTTACAAAGCCCTTCTAGGGAGAAAAGTACAGAACAGAAAACGAAGAAAGAAAAACCCTGTGCAAGACTTGAACTTGGAAAACTACCCACCCTATACAGAAGGGTCCAGCTCCTCTTCTGTAGGAACGTTGCCTGGCTGAAGACTCCAGCCAAGTGCAAAATCACGTTGATACCCACGATACACAAACAGCACCTGTGCACATACCAAAACCAGCCAACACTGCTGAGCCCATGAGCCGCATACCAAAACCTCCCTGTGGCCAGGAGCCACACACACATACCACATACCCCATACCCTGCCGAGGTGAGCGAAGGGGAGCTTCGGCCGCCTGTGGCCCACAGAAAACAAAACCAGTTCCTCAAGAGCACCGCTGCCCCTTTGCTGGGCTGAGGGGACAGAAGCAGCAAGCACAGCCTGTCCCCCCGAGCGTGGCCGGCGGTCCCAGCAGCACTGCCAGCCCGGGGGCCAACCTCAGCCCCCCGGAGGGACCCACCGAGCGTGGGGCACCCCGACACCTGCTCCTCTATCAAAACAGCTGCGGTGACAACAATGGCCCGTTTATACCTGCAATAAGGTTTATAACCTCACGGAAAGCAAACAAACAAGATCCTGCAACCGCTTTCAAATTCCCGAGCCAACATGTAGCCGACAAAGACGTACCTGCACCGCTGGTCTCCACTCACAGGGTAAAACCCCTCAGGCGGGCAGAGGCAAAGGAACACCAGCAAAGTTTGACGCTACAGCCCAAATCGCGTTCCCCCTTCTGCCGGCGGCTCCCACACGCACACAGCACGAGCTCGGCAGCCACGCGCGGCACTTCCAGCCCGCATCAGGTGCGCGGGCCCCGCGGCGGGGCGGGGGCCGCTCCGCGCTGCCCCAGCTCGGGGGTCGGGCCGGCGGCGCCCGGAGGCCGCACGGCGGGGCCGCCC
>VWZG01004355.1:22612-41969 GCA_013396735.1 Grallaria varia | reverse complement strand
GGCGGGGGGGTGAAGGCGGGGGGGGGGGGGTGAGGGCTGAGGGGCGAGGGGTGAGGGCTGAGGGTGAGGGGTGAAGACTGAGGGCCGAGGGGTGGAGACTGAGGGCCGAGGGGTGAAGACTGAGGGTGAGGGCAGAGGGCTAAGGGGTGAAGACTGAGAGCTGAGGGCCGAGGGGTAAAGACTGAGGGCTGAGGGCCGGGCAGTGCGGCGCGGGGGGTGCCGGATGGGCGACACGGGCCGCGAGTGGAGGAGCGGCCTGGCACAGAGAAGGGAGGTGTGTTATCTGTGCCCAGAACTGTGAGGCTCCCCCGTGTTCCCTGGCGGGGAGCAGGGCCCTGCGGCGGCACAGCGCTGCCGGTCGGCACCTCCGGGGCACCCCTCAGCATGGGACCTGCTCTCAGTGGACTTACCGGGGAATTAGGTAAAATGCACCAACATTACCTCAAACCGATCCCTTGGACGAATTTTCACGGTGCTGCCAGCTGTAGGAATTGTTCAGAAACAGGCCTGGTCTGCGATGACTTTGCTGTGCGAGTTTGGACTGGTTTGGTGTTATTTCTCAGGCTTAGTGCACATTTTATACAGAAAAGTTTGCTGTGCAATATGTGTTTTCAAATCCTATTTCCATAGAAATAGTCTTCTGTTAATCCTGTCTTTCATAGTAAAAAGTGTTTGGTTTTTATGTCCAAGACTGATTTAGAATCTTGTGTTTTAAATGGAGCAGACATTTAAAAATCTACAGAAACGTCTGGTGGAAGTTAGAAAATAAGGTAATGTGTAGTAGTAGGAGAGTAGTTAAAACTGTTGGAATATATGTAAGCAAAAATTTTGCCTGCAGGGCTCAGCATCCAATCATCTGGCTTTGGTTCCCCCCAAAAAAACCCAAACCCACACACTTGGATACAATACTCATAAAGTGAAAATAACAGTCATTTCAGCACTGCTAATCAGAAAACTCTGTGGGAAGAAGTGAAATTGTCAATTTATTGTACACCTTCCAGCCACAGGCTAGAAATAGACCTCAAGTAGTGTCTGCGGGGAGCTGCCTGGGAGCAATCTGTGGCTTTGTTTCCTTCTCCGGAGCAGATGGTTGCTGGCAGACTGGGCTCCTCATCAGTGCCTCCCCCTGAACTCCTCTGATTCTTGCCTGTCTGCTAAGCTTGTCTCTTCCTAGTAAATTTAGTCCTCAAATTAAGAGATACCTGGGAAATACTTGGAAAGACACAAGGGAACAGAAGGCTGTCATATTGTTGGCTCCTAATAGAGAGAGAGGTGCTGGAGTATTCTTTGTGTTCTTTGTACTGGAGGAGTGTAATGAAGGGCTGGAGATGGTAGCTTTTTTTTTTTTTGCTGCTTTTAACTAAATGGTACATAAAACTTTGATTACAAAAAGAAAGACTGATGAAGTTTCAACAAGGTTTTGATTGAAAGGAGGCATCGGTATGAAATGGAAAATCCAAGTGTAAAGGAAGCCAAAAGGAGCTGAAGAGGAAGGGACAGACTAAATAAAATACTGGGATGGACTTTTCTTCTGGGCCAGATTTTGAGGCTAGACCTTGAATCACAAAAAAACAAAAACAAAACCCAACAAAACCCCCACAAAATGCCTGTTGGTTTTGTGTTGTTTTGGTTTTTGGTTTTTTGGGGTTTTTTTAAGGAATAAAGAAAGAGATATTAACACAGACAGACATGCATTTTTAGGGATACTTATATTCCCTGGCCTTGGGAAACAGAGTGACCAGTCTGGAGCTTCTTAGTTCTGAGCAGCTTTTCAGGATCTCGAGTTAGTCTTGTGCTGGGGTTGTTAGAGGAAGAAGGAAACCATCAGGAGGTGCTGAGGCAAACATTCCCACTCACACTTGAGTCTTGTGGCATATCCACTCCAGGCCCATCCCAGACGAAGTCTGGGCCCTAGTGAGCTGTTGACATTTCCCACCTGTGAACTGTTCTGCCCTCCAGAAACCCTCTTCTCTCCAAGTCACCTTGCAGTTCTTGGCCATGATGTGGTGCTTCAGGATCACAACCACCTCCTGCCCTGGTGAACAGCTGGCAAGTGACATTGCACAGCTGGTGGCCATTCACCACAACTCCTGTGTTTTACCAACATGTGGTTCACAGAATCACAGAAGATACTGAGTGAAAAGGGACTCACAAGGACCGTCAAGTCTGACTCCTGGCCCTGCCCAGGCCCATCCGCATGTCAATCCCTGTGCCTCAGAGGATCATCCAAATGCTCCCTGAGCTCTGGCAGCCTTGGGGCTATGCCCACTGCCCTGGGGAGCCTGTTCAGTGCCTGCATACCCTCTAGGGGAAGAACCTTTGCCTGAGATCCAACCTGAGCCTGCCCTGACACAATTCCAGGCTGTTCCCTGAGTGCTGTCCCTGGTCCCCCCAGAGCAGAGATCAGTGCCTGCCCCTGCTCTGCCCCTCCTGAGCAAGTTGGACCTGCACTGAGGTGTCCCCTCAGTCTCCTCTTCTCCAGCTGGACACCCCAAGTGCCCTCAGTGTCCTCACACGCTGCCCCTCCAGGCCCTTCCCCATCTCCGTATCCCTCCTTTGGACACTCTCCAATGGCTCAATCTTTCCCTTCCATTGTGTCCCCCCAGAGTGCCCCAATGTCCCAGGTGAGGCCGCCCCAGTGCAGAGCAGAGCGGGACAATCCCCTCCTTCTCCTGATGCCCCCCAGGACAGGGATGTCCCTCCTGGCTCCAGGGCACTGCTGACTCGTGGCCAACTGGCCACTGACCAGGACCCCCAGGGCCCTTTCCTGGCTCTGCTTTCCAGCCTCTCATTCCCAGTCTGTCCATCCATCCAGGGCTGCCCTATCCCAGGGGCAGAATCCGCCACTTCACCTTGTTGAAATTCCCATGGTTGGTGATTACCAGCCCTCTGATCTGTCCAGGTCTCTGCAATTTTACCAAGAATCCCAAAGCAGCCTAAAGCACAGTGTGTTCACAGACAGAAATCTGTTCTACAGAGCAGTCCTACAGTTCAATACGAGGCATGAGCATGTTCGTTCACACTGTCTGGAGGTATCCAAATCTGCTCCTATTTTGTTTTCCTAGTGATTTAATTGTATTCAGTGGAGCTGTGCAGGAATTGGTTCTGTCAACACTAACAGTGGAGTTACACACAATAAGCATAGTTTTTTTTGTATTTTGACTTGCTGGATCTCTTTATTATTATAGGGGGGTTTTTACAGTGCTGTATAACAACATTTAACATATAACTCTCTAAAGATCAGACATTTCATTTGAAATTGATTACAGATAAGGTTTATAGATTAAGAGCATAAAGGCACAAACGACTGGTAAAAATCTCAGCCTTAAAGCTAAGATCTCTTACCAGATGGCAGGAATTTTAGACAGACTGTGAAATAAATAGGAAGTTCACACTTCCTAATACGAGCAGGGCATGAAAACATGCAATTCAACAGTGTATAATAACCAAAGCAGAATAAAGGGGAAACACTTCAGGACTAGAAAATATGGAGTCTAGATATCTATTGTGACATTATACATTAAAACTATTTTCCTGAAGGTTTACAATGTAATATTTATACTGAATATTCTATTTTTATTTAGTGAATCCTAACTGTTATGAAAGATGGTAGTATGATTAACTATTTAATGAAGTCCTATGTAAATCAGTATAGAACAGAGGTATTCTGTTATATTTATGGTTTTCCCATTGATGTTACATATATGTGGAAAAGTGCTTTCCAAGACCTCCATTGAATAGGAAGGGAAGGAAATCAGTGCACTGTTAAAACAAAACAAAACAAAAAAAGTAGCAATGCTGTTTAAAGAGAGGAAATCAGCTTTGAAATGTATTATGAGTGCAACTGGATGTCATGGGCTGTAGGAGGAAGTAATCATTAGCTTGGGAAAAAAGCAGCACTAGCACAATAGCCATGAGCAGATGTTAATGAGGATATGCCTATCAGCAAGGTGTGGGATAAGATTAGGAGGATGAATGTTAGTAATAAAATCCCTCAAGAGTGTGTTGTCTTGTTAAAGGAAAAAACTAATTTACAAGAGGTTGTTTCTGTTAATCACATAGAGGTATGTTTAGAAAAAGGAAATGTGGGGAAAACCAGGGTGATTTTAGAAAATAGGCCTGACCACTAATGTCCTGTTTTATCAGCAGTGATTTTCCCTTCGTCGTTGCTAATTACGGTGAATGCTGTAGCAATAGCGCAGGAAGCGCAGTTGAAGCGCAGGAAGAACAGCAGTGTTGCACTGATATTTGGGCTGTATACTTGCTGTTGGAGGAGGAGCAGTAATGGAAATGCAGGTTTGGAGGAAGCTGTGTTGTACAGTTTGTACAGTATGTCACAGCCTTTGTGGCTTGTAGCCTGACCCCTCTTGCTGCCTGAATGTTTGACAATGCAGGCATACATGTAGGCAAATAGGACTTCTAAAAATACATTTCACAAATCATCCATTCCAGCTGTCAGGGGGAGAAGGGTCCTTTTGTCCTGCAGCCCTGGACAACTAAAATCCCATTTGAGACAAATGAAATTTAGTTATTTGCTGCCTGACAAGAAAAGCTGCTGACCTGTGCTTTATACCCCTCAATACACTCGCCAGCCATTGTGTCCAACCTGAGGCTTAAAACACAAGTTGGCCTCTTGCCCAGTGGCTTTGTAAACACCACCAAATGGCAAAAGCAATGTGTGGGCAGAGCCCCCAGCCTGCTGCTTGGAACAATCCCTGCCTGATCCCTCCACAGGGCAAGGCCCACTTTGGAAAGAATGAACATGACTGACTATATAGGGCCACCTAAAAATAAAAATAGGGATGATCACTTTTTCTCATCAGACATATCAAAGATCCAGGTCACCTTAAAAAATCCTAGGCTGCAAACCATCCCGGCTATAGGGAAAATAAATTAATAAATAAATATATAAATCTTTTAATCCTATGTGGATCCAGTTTTGATCAAACAGAATGGAGGCCACTAACTTCAACTGACGTTGGATGTGTCCCATGACCTTCTGGTTTATATATTTAGACTCCCATACTAATCTTCTCTTCTATAGGTGTGATGTCATCACCATTATTGTAAGCAGAACTTGTCACTTGATTGACAGCAAATAACCTTTCCAAAAAGTAGCCAAGGAGTAAGAATGTTTTGTCAGTGTGACATATGATCATGGCTGCCTGCAGTCCATTTTCGTTTATAGGCAGTGGAAGAATTTCAGATATTTATAAGGTCAGTGTCCCTAGGCCAGAGATGAAGGAGAAGATGTGTTTGGTTTTTAATTGCTCTTCTGCTTAAAAAACTGACTTCCAGTTGGGCTGAAATGAAGGACTGGACTCTGCAGTGAATGTTTTACCTGTTGCAAGCAGCTGGCTGGGCACAGGAACAGGGTGCTCCTGACTGTACACACAAAGGGGTCACTGCCGTTCCGTAGTTTTGCTTTAGGAAGTCAAATACTTAAACATATGTATAATTTTTTTTTTTTTTACTGTCTAGTGATTCAGATGTCTGGGATCTCATTTTGCTTGTTTTCTTGAAAACTTTCACAAAAAGGAATCAGGTTGCAAAACCACAAAAATGTACTTCTCAGCCAGCTGTGGTAAAATGGTTTACATGGCCATCTCAGTACTGCAGAAGTTTTTATATTTAAAAAATTTATTCTGATGAGTAGCAAATGATCATGAATTCATTATTAGTAAGGCATTAGCAGTTGGCTCAGAACTGTTCAAGGTATGCAGCAAATGCAGAGGTGCTGAGAGAATATTTGTGAGACAAAAGAACTGTTGACATCTGGTCATACTAGAACTTAGAATATTGTTTTCAAACAGACATGCTGTAAATGTGGAAATAAGACCCACACTAACTTTTTCTTACCTAGAAAAGAGTATGGCATTTAAGTACACAGGGTATTGAGGACTTCTAATGTTACAGAGTTTAAATACTCTTTAAGAATTAAAACAAAATTTGAATTAATTCTAGAACATTTATAAGCAGGTATAGAAAAATAGTGCCCCTTCTACTAAATGTTAGAAAGTAGAGGCTACTGCCCAATGATGTGTTTGTTTGACCTTGTTCAACTGATTACATGAAGGTGTTATGTATGTTTCAGATAACAGAATGTGGCTTTTTTAGTGTCTTATATTGGACATAAAATTCTTATTTTAACTGTCTATACTAGACATGTTACCATATGAATGATGAATTTTATTTATTTTTACTAATGTTTATATAAATACAGAAACCCTGTATATGTTTATAAATATGTATATAAATATTTAAAGTCGTCTAGAAAGAAGCCTAAATGGTACTTTTAAAGAATTTCCATGCGGTAGTTCCTGCAACACAGGATTGTTGCAGGGGGACTGGACTGAGGCCTGATTGCTATTGCATTGCCTTTGTTTCTCTAAGGGCACTGTTAACAAAGGCAACTAAATTTCAACTGCATTAATGGAACTGTTACTACCTTTTGCCTATATAGATTTTTTTTGTCTTGTGGAAAACTGCCAAATAAGGGTAATTTTGTAATGGAGAACATGGAATTATGAAAGTAGATTGAACAGAAGGGTAACAGAAACTTAGAAGTCAGTATGTCATGGATCAATCTTTGCCAAATTACTTGGGAACACACAGAAAAGTATAGTAGATAAAGCTGTGATCTGATGCCGGCATGACTTTGAACTAGACTTTTCTCTAGAGTTTCTTCATTAATTACTGAAATACTCAGTATTTCACTGTATATCGCCTATCAGTAAATGCCTGAGATTGGGACTGAAGTGATCCTCTTACAGGAAGGCAGGAATCCACGTGCAGGAACTAAATATGAGACTGACAAAACTTCCTTCGTAAATGACTTGCTATGCCCCTCCATACAGAGCCTTTTGGGTGTCCAGGCCAGGTCTGGTGACATCATGAAATGTGAGATGCCTGTGAGCTAGTCCTTGGCTATTGTGGAGCTTTGGCCACCTGTCTGCCCTGTGCTTGAGAAGATATTTAGGATGTTGACAGAGAAGAGTGGGACTTACCTACTAAAACTTGGCAACCTGGTCTGGTGTGTTTTCCAAGGAACCAGAGAAGCTCTCAGTGCCTGATTGGCTGAGTACCATTTTGCTCTGGCCCCAGCAGGAAAACCAGCCTAGCTGAGCTCACTGGTTGGTTTCAGGTTCCTGATTTGTTTAGTCAGCCTCTAGTGCCTTCATACTTTCTGGGTAACTGCTGCCAAGAGTATGCTGGGTTCTTGATACGTCTGACGTCAGGTTTGAGCAACTCACTTTCTTCATCACTAAACTAAAGTTGGGGATACAGTGCCCAATAAGTTTTTACTTGTTTGCTTGCTCTTCAAGCTTTCTCAGTGAAAATGTTGCACAACTGGCTGTGTTCTTAGGTGCAAAAATCTCACAGGGTTTATGGTCCACTCTACTGTTGTCTTTTTTTTACAGCCCAGCAATTCCTTGGTTGAAGATTAGGGGCTACCAGAAGTTATTTCTCTGGCATCCTACAATATTTAGATCCTCCACCATCTTCCAGTGCACTGGGGCATGCAAGGCAGAGATGCCCCTGATGGCTGAGTGACCTGTTAATGGTGCAGTCTCAGTTTCTGTCCCCTCCTTGCTTCAAGAGGCACATGCAAACCTTCCTGCTGTGGTTTGGCCCCAAAGGTCCCAACTCATCTCTCGATGCAAGTTGTTGTAGCTTTGCTGAGACTGGTAATTGTGGCTCTCAGCTCTTTCACGTGACAACTAATCAATGGCAGTTTTGTAAAAGGAGGTAGAAAAAGTTATCAAGTCTGTATCAGACACTGAGATCACAGTTCTCCCTGGTGTGAGAGGCAGGAAACAAACCATCAGTCCCAGCAGAACTGCACATGTGAATTGTGCACCTCTTGTGTGAGTTGTACCTGTCAGTGAGGGGGGACCATGAGGCAACAGCCCTGCGGTAACCACTGACAGACAAGGTTTGAGGGGGAGAAAGATTTTTCCCTTTGTGTGTGCACTGCTAAGTAACTCAAAGAAGCAGAAAAACAGTACCTACAGGTGCATCTTTTTTTTCATTTCACACTGATGATCAGGATACTATAACTCACATGTGGTTTCAGATCCATTTAGGCTCACAAAATCAAGCCAACAGTTACTAAAAGATGAGGGAGTAAAGTGATCTTAGGCCATGTAAGTTCTATACATCAGCTGATTTTTTTTTCTGTTGTTGGGTTTTGCATATGCTAATTTTCTTTCGGAATTCCAAGAGTTGGAGTGAGGAAATTATAAGATACAGATCTTGCAAAGCTAAGCTTTCATAGTGGTATTGGATGTCAACACACTGTGTGTACATCTCAAGGATCCTTGTAATTCCAAGAGCTGGAAGATGAGAAGGTAATAAATAATAGGACACAGTGTATACTCTTCTTCCTTTTTAATTGGGAAACTATTTCAGCTGTGGTGATGGAATTGTCAAATGTTTGGTTCAGCATAAAAGAAAAAGGAGATGTAGGAAATAAAAATCCTAATCAGTAAGTAATCATAAAAGTAGTGAAAAACTTCTCTTATTGTGTTCCTAAATTAAAATGTACAAGACACACGTGTGTTCCCCAATCTACTCGATATTGTTGCTAGAGAAGAAATAATCTGTAGAATTGTTGAGGTAGCTTACTTGCTGTTTCCTGGATTAGTTGCCCACAAACATGAGCTTGTCCCCTGTGTTAAACTCTTGCCTGTGTGCAGGGGGTGATCCCAGTGCTGGATGGTTGCAGGAACATCGGTTTTGAGTATTAGATACAGTTGTCCCTAACAGCAGTTGTGGTTTTCTCCTTATGTGGATTACAAAACATACTGACAGTCTTCAGAGTTGCTAATTTAGGCCTTCTGTTTGCAACTTCATGTTTTGCTTCATCTTACAATTCTAGGAACGGTGGTTTCCTGAGAAGAGCAAGCTCGTAAGACTTTGGAACAGTCTCTCTCATGGTTTCTGTCCATGCAGAATTGGCAAACCAACACAGTACATAATAAGAATGAAGTTCAGTCTGTAGTGGTTTCATAACCTATGTTTTTAAGGGTCTGTAATAATTTTTCTGAAAATATATAAACAGAAATCTTTGTAAAGCTCTTTTCTTGGCTGTGCAGTGGTATACATGTAATTTGAGCATTTTCAGCCATAACTATGGTAGCAGTAACAAAATATATTTAAAGCCTATTAGCTTTAGTCATGTTAATGATTTTAAGAATCATGGTGCTGATCTTACAGTGAGATCCATTTACACACAGATCTCGTTGAAGGCCCAGGACCTGCAGTTACTGTGATTCCATTCTGTGTCTTATCACGCTCCCATTTAACATAGACTAAATGTGGGAGTTTGTTTCAAGGTCAGCAGCTTATGAATTAATAATAGTATTTGTAAATATCTTCAATATGCAATTCAATAGGAATTTGAAAACTTCGAAAATGCAAAGATCTGCAGAGTTTACCCCCTGCAAAATTGGATGGTACCATGAAGGATGAGGTACAAAGTTGTGTCTGTAAGTTAAGAACCTGCAGTTATTTGCATTGTAGTCATTTGTGCCCTCTGACCATACCTTTAAGTCAGGGAGTCTGATAATACACATGAGCAAAAAACACAGGCACGTATTTCAAACAGAATCCAAAGAAAGAACAACAGAAACATGTAGATCTTTTTGAAAAAAATTCAATCTACAGAAGAGGGATTTTAAAGAGAGATACTGGCAAAAGAATCAGGCTCATCTGATATGCACAGGGAAAAACATCAACCTGAAGGGAAGCATCTTCTAGAACAAAATCTACATATCCAGAGAACTTCCTTAAACTGAAACAAGCTGCAAGATGGGCTCATTTCATACAATATTAATAGCAAACTTGGATGAGGCTTTCTTATTATGTTTCCACGGATGCAAATTCATGAAATTGCAATGATAATAAATCTTGAGAGATTAAGTTTATAGCAGGATATAAAATGATTGTTTCTGGATTTTTTAAGACCCTGAGATGTGTTTGGCACATAGCTGAGCAATCATTAATCTTTGCTGACAGCCTGGTTTGTGTCCCTGCACTGTGTGCTGCTGAACACCAAATGGCATTGTCCAGTTGGGAGGTATTTCCAGGCAGCTTTGTAGCAGATGTAGTGGCACATCCCTGCTCACTCCAGTGCTGGGGTTACATTCCCAGCAACAGCCCCAGTGAGAGGGCAGGAAGCAAACTGGTCCCAGAAATGATAGCAGTGCTGGGCACAAGTCTCAAAACTCTGCTTTAGTGGGTCACCTGCCAAGAGTTGCATGTGGGTAATAGTTTAAAGCTGCCTTTGCTTCCCACGAGGGGCTTGCAATCGAAATATCCCACACTGGGAATGTGCCTGAACTTTGAATTAATATGCACATGACCAAACCAGGTAAAGTCACCTCCTCTTTGATACTGCAATTTCCTGATCCTCAGAGATGTGCACTGTTCACTTGAGCAATGGGGAACATTTATAGCAGTAGGTGAATTTTAAGGGTTATATTCCGAGACCTTGGTTGTGCTGCTTTTCAGATGAGCAGCAATCTTTGTGTTAAATTTAATATAAGGAGGTCAGGCCCTATGACTGCAAAAAAGTTATTTTTCTAGAAACCAAAGTGACTTAAATGTCTGTATTAAACCATTTCCATTGTGAAAAGTACTTTTAATCTGGCAAGAAGTAGCATTTTATCTCAATAGTATGTTTTATCCCTATTGTATAGTATATGTGCAAAATACATACCGTGTGTAAGATTGTATATAAAGTATATAATTACACATAGTTATAATCATTAGTATTTAATTAATGTTAACACAGCAAATATTAAATATAAGAATTTCCTGAAAAAGTAATAATTGACCATGAAATTTTAGCCTCAAGTCACACATATGTATCTGAAGTGATTTTATTCTAGTCAAGTCAGTGTTCTTGACCCCCATTAAATCTCTGACTTGTGTAGCAGTGGATGTTACTGAAAATTCATGGTTGTTTCCGTATTATTCAAAGCAATAGCCTTGTTTTCTGATATAACATAAGGGTAACTTATAAATCCATTTCCACTGTGTATAGAGGAATTGTACCCCAGATGAGTGTATTTCTAGGCTACCAAAACAGATTTAAATTTGGTAGACAGTAATTGTTTCACCTAACAAATAATAGCAGTTTTTCTTAGAAGAAAAAAAAAAGATATTTTTTTGAGACACTAAGACTTGGGATCTTAAGGAAAACAACAGTTTACTGAAGAGGAAATTTTTTTCTGTGCTGATAGAAGTGATACAATGTCACAATTTGTAAATTCAGGAAACACATCTTCTAAAAATAGCTCTTGCAACAACTGTGCCCCTCTCTCTCGTGTAGGGTTCTACTGTTGGGTTTGCCTTCCATGATCAGATAAGCAGGACTGCCCATGGATTTCCTTTCTCCAAGGAAATCTATGGTGTAACTACACATGCATCTCAGCAGAGACAAGAGACTCAAAGAGACAAAAAGGAAATTGCTCTCATCTTACAGAGTTTGATTAAAGCTTTAGGCATAGAGCTTTTTAAGTGACAAATGCTCAGTGAAATAATATTATGTCTTTATACTCCAGAGCACTATTAATCTGAGGTTTCAGAACTTTAAGAAATGTTAATTAACTCGTTACCATTCCTGTGAGGTGTTAGCATTACACTCATCTTGTGGGCTGATAACAGAAGCATGGAAATATTCAGTTCTTCAGAAGGAATGAGATCGGGGTTCCTTTCCATGTGTATTCCCTGTGAGGTATTTACAGAGATGTTAACTCCTCATGCAGGAGTGACCTCCATGGATCTTCCATCAAGTTAGCCCAAAAGGAGCAGGAACAATTTTGGGAGAGACTAACAGCTTCAGTAGTACCCAAAGCAGGCTGTTAATGCAGCCTGAAGCTTTGTGTTGGATAATTGGGAGCCCAAATTTGATAGCTAAGAAGCCAGGCACTGCTCAAGGAAAGAACAGAGACACTGTTGGCTGTTCTGCAGAAAGGTAAAGGCTTGCATCACTTTAAATACACTTTTTTCAGAAAACTGCTTTCTCTAATTAGAGTAAATAATGTGCAAATTAGGAAGCCACTGTTAGGTCTATTGAAATGCATCTCTGCACAGGCTTGCTGAAATCTATTTCTGATTTCAGTATGATTAAAGAATAGGGTCACTGCAGAACAGAACTCAGTAGTATGGGTAGTATCACCTAATACACATTTACCCTCACGGCTTGTTTCCAAGAGAAGCTATCAGCAGAGGTTTTGGTGGAAGGTGTAGAAGACCCATAGGTAATGAATAATCTCAATCTGTTTTGAATGGTAAAAACTTGAATTATGACATTTTTAATATACTTCCGACAATTTTTTACTCCAAGAAATCACTACTTTCCAGTACCACTGGTAACAATTTAGCCACCGAAACTCTTTTTGAATCTTGTGAAATTGTTGGTCTCAATGATTTCCCTTAACAATGAAGTTCTCTATTACAATTACATGTTTAAATTATTTTATTATTGTTACTTTTGCATTTCACAACAGATTTCCCCTTGTTTTCCTGTTACAGGACAGCAAGAACTGAAGTTCAAAATATACCTTTTCTGTAATCTTCTGTAAATTTTATGGCGTTATTTTTATCACAAGCCTTTAATTTTTAGGGTAAAAACCAAACTTCTTTTAGTTTGCCTCTTTCCTTGCCCAGGTCATTTAATTTCACCTGACTGAGGTGTCCTTTAGTGAGATCTTTGCACCTGTATCATTACATTTTCTTCCAGATGAAGATACTCTTTTCTCTAACATTCTTCAGCTTCTTAATGGTCATTTTTCTTATGCATCCCAACGTTTTGTTTTCTTATTTTGACCACAGCTAAACATGTCCTCAGTCTGTTCTCTAAGCTGTGACCCTTTCTGAGAATGCTGTGATCACACAAGTAGCTCCTCCATAGCACAACCCTTTGGAGTTACCAAACTGGAGTTCTGTGCCATCAGCCCACCCAGGTGATGGTCCCTCACTGGGTCTTTGGAAGTCCCTCTTAGTCCTCTCTAACCTTCTTATAAATAACCCATCATCTACAGATTTCGCTGCTCTCATTTCAGATCTTTGTTCTCTTTTCAAATCAGTAATTAACACATTAAATCACAGAGTACTATTATTTTACTTAGTAAAATTGCTAATGCAATTTCAATATAAAAATACAGTTTTGATAATTTTTGTGTCTCTGAGGAAGTTCTCCCATTTCCTCCCTGTGTTTTAAAGTCTTACAGCCATTACCCATTTTAGGATGCCACATGATTAAGCCATGGTGGCTTAATGCTCATTTATACTCTGGCTCCCCTTTTCAGAGACGAAAAGCTCTCTGCAATTACGAGAAACCGACAGGCAATGTCTCCGCTGTGAACCACGGCCCTGACTCCGCGCTGAAAACACCACCTGGTGAGTGTCTGCCCTGGGAACGAGCAGCGGGGGCTGCGGTGTTGGGAATTCCTGCTCGGCACCGCTTGGGATGTTCGGAATTCCTGCTCAGGACCGTCCGGCAACGGCAGGGCAGGTGTCGGGAGGGACAAGGCAGGGATGGACAGGACAGAGAGGGGCAGGGCAGGGATGGACAGGACGGAGAGGGGCAGGGCAGGGATGGACAGGACATAGAGGGGCAGGGCAGGGATGGACAGGACATAGAGGGGCAGGGCAGGGATGGACAGGGCGGAGAGGGGCAGGGATGGACAGGACAGAGAGGGGCAGGGCAGGGATGGACAGGACGGAGAGGGGCAGGGCAGAGATGGACAGGACATAGAGGGGCAGGGCAGGGATGGACAGGACATAGAGGGGCAGGGCAGGGATGGACAGGACGGAGAGGGGCAGGGATGGACAGGACAGAGAGGGGCAGGGCAGGGATGGACAGGACGGAGAGGGGCAGGGCAGGACCCGCAGGTGGCCAATACTCGGTGCGGTGTCGCCATCTGTTGGCTACGACCAGCACAGCAGCAGCATCACCGCATCCCGCACTCGCTCACCTCTGCATTCCCGCACTCCTGCATCCCTGCACTCAGCATCTCCGCGCTCCCACATCCACATCCTGCACTCCACATCCCTACGCTCCGTACTTCGGCACCCCCGCATCCCACTCTCCCGCACTCCTGCGTCCCGCGCTCCCTCGCTCTCACATCCCACATCCCCGTGCTTCCACACTCCTGCACTCCGCATTCTACAGCCCCGCATCCCTCACTCCCCCATCCCGCCCTCCCGCACGGCCCCGCGGTAGCAGGTTCCCGTTTGCAGCTCTTCAGGAGCTGCCCCCGCGCTGCTGGGCAGGAGCTCCCGGCCCCGCTCCCCTGGTTCACGCCCTCCACACCCCAGGCTGCTTCCCAGGGCCAACCTGCGAAGAGCAGGCAGGTCTGCAGCAGAATATTGAAAAATCCCTGCAGAATTTCTCTGCGTGATTTTTAAAACCTGTAAAACCTGCGACAGATAAAACGTGTACTGAAAACAAGCTCTGCTTTCTAGTCAAGACATGTTTGCGTGTCACGACTCCATCGACAGCTGCCCTGTTTGGTCCCAAAGATGTGGTGCAGAACCTGCGATGGGGCTGTGCAGACCCAGTGACTCAGCAGGAACCCCTCGGACAGCAGGGCAGGGGTCACTTCTGCAGCGCTGCCAAACCCGGGTCCTGCAGCAGCTTCAGCAGTGCCAAGGATCTGTACAGTGGATTCAGGGTGTGCTACCTCTGCACGAGATCCATCAATATCCACGTTTCCTAAACCTGCACGTGCCAACATTTTGTTTTATTGAATGAACCAAAAGTCCTTAGGAGGATTATATGAACCACAGTTACTAGAACCAATTACTGTATAGAGAAATTAATTCCAACAGACAAACAGTACAACACAAAGAATTAGCAGTGGGAGCCTTAACCAAAATAAGCCCAACCTGTGATTGCTTCTCTTGACCAAGGAAGACTTAGAAAGTATTCTGAAAAGACAAGCCCAGGAACAACAAGGACACGGGTTAAAAAACCTCCCATGGACATAGTGGAGACACTGATTTTATAATACAGGGACATTTCCCACATCATGCCACCTCATGGCCTAAAGGAAATGGTACCTGCTCTTCTCTGTTCTCTGTAAGACTCATATTACTTCTCCCCTTGCAGGTTTCTTTCACTGTTGCAGATGCCAGGTACCCTTTTTTCCCCCCTCAAATTGTTTAACTGATTTACTGAGCAAAGTTAAATTCAGAGCAATTTCTTCCTGTCTATCCTTAGCAAAAAGTTTGTTTTTTCTGTGCCAGATCCAAAGACAAGTTTGTATCTGACCATTCTGAATAAAAAATTGACCTCTCCTTGCAAGCCATCCTGCTCTTAAAAATGTAGGGCATTTAATTTGTTAGAAATACTTAGAGACGTAGGTAGGGATAATCAGCTCAGGTAGGCAGCACACTGACACAGTCACCTGAGCTCAGCTCAGCTTGTCACCCCAGCTGCTCCAACCCTCCCAAAGTGCTGCTCCAAGTTAAATCCCACCCAGTTCCCCAGAGTGAGTTTCTCCCACTGCTAAAACCAAAAGCTGATGGCTGTGAAGCTCTGCAAATCTGGCTCCTTTTTTGTCTTTGAAACCTTGGACTGGACTTGAAAGTCTGATCCCTCTTTTTATTATCAGTCCTCAGGAGAATCCATTCTAGTACTTTCTCTGTGGTCACACAAGGGTTTTGTTTCCATAGTGGAAAAGGAAAGCAGGATTCAGGACTGTAGTTTTGTTTGCTTTCATATAATTAGTTAGTACTAATGGATTTAAGTGGAAGTGGAATTATATATGAAAATTTTTTATCATGCCACAAAATTTTCCATTAGGGGAAATTAGCCACTTGGTTCTTTCTGATAAATTAATCACAGAGATTATCTATTAAATGTGCCACTTAACCTTTCTGGCATAAGTGCCTGAGGCAGTAGTATTTAGGCTCTCCACATTAATTTGGAAATATTAATTTCTAGGCAGCTGTCTTCCAAAATGGAATTTTCACTTGTCTTTTTCTAAGTAGGTCATTGTGCAGCTGTGGTTAATGGAGGCTGGCATTTGTGGAATGTGAGCATTGTACCCCATCGCTCACAAAACTCATCTCCATCCATAACAGAATATCCTTTCCTGAAATGCCCTTTCTCAGCCCCAAAGGGGGCCATCCCTCGCTGTGACAGCCTTTGGCCTTTGGGGACCAGGAATGTGTGTTTCAGGGAGTTTCCTGCAGGAGCTGAGGCACCGCTGTGTTCACACTGGCTGCCCTCCTTTAGAGAAGGCTCTGCCTTGACTTTGTTATCTCTTCCATCTGCATTAGAGCAGCCTTAAAATTAATCCTGAGGGAAATTGGTATGACAGCTCTCAGCTGTCAAAGAAACAGCTGGTTCAACTGCTGACCCCCCAGTCCAAACCTTCCTTCTCCCCTCTGCAGTGAAATCAATTGGGCCTTTCACTGGGGACAAGGCCTCCCTGTCCCTGTAGTGCTCAGCTGCCACACAGCTTATGGAGAGACAACCAACAAACCTAGGCCTGTGGTCTTTAAAAACTAGAATCAGGATAGATCTCATCTGTCATAAAATTTGCATAGTCTGCTGCAGGAATAGTTTGCACTCTAGAACTCTGCATTCCGGGGAAAGGAGAGAGGCAGTGAGAAAATGCTGGCAAGGAAGCAGACTAGGGAAGGAAAATATGAATGGCAGATAACTTGTATAATTTAAGGTTAATGAAATGAGGGAGAATATCTCAAAATCTGAGAATAAAGTATTGCAAAAGAAAGTAAATTGAATTAATGTTATGTGAGCAGCAAGCACATCAGTTATGGGTAACCAAACCAGTGCCCTAGAAAGTAGGATTGGTAGGGAGGCAGTGATGTTACAGGCACAGTTTGTCCCTACTGTGAACTAGAATTAATACATTATTGGTTACCTTATTGATTCCCTGAGCATACACATTCTTACACAGACACAATTACGCACGAAAAGAATGCTTGTAGATTTGTGAGGTGAAGCCAACAAAGTCCTGCTGAGTTTGGGGCTGGAGCAGATAATGATCTTCAGGGTTTAGGATCTCGAGGACTTCAAGGCAATGCAAATAGTACAAAGACAGGGAAGACAGGGAAATGAGGCAGGGAAGGGGAAACAATTGGGAGCTGTGTCTCTATTGGAATTGAATGAATTGAAATTGAAAGTTGGACTGAGGTAGACGTGGGCAGCTGTGCTGCACAAGGCCATGGGATTCAAATTTGTGTGAAGAGGAAAAGAACAATTACAAGATTCAAAATTCACATGCTCAGAGCTATAATGTGGTCCTGGAGTTTGGAAAGGAAGTGGAAAAGTGAAGCGTCCTGAAATCAGAAATTTAGTAATAAATGAGGATTTAAGAAAGAAATCATTGAAAGACCTTTCAGCAAGTCTTGTAATGAGGTGAAGAAACCTGAATGTGAAGAGAGTAACAGCTCAGATACCACCCAAGTTTTTCAGTGAGAGGCAGGACAGGGGAATTGCCAGGTTTGAAATAATAAATATAGAAAAGGAGGAGCAAAATGGAGACATTATCACAATTTAAGAAAACACCAGGAACGCTGGGAGGACATGCAAGAGAAGTAAGTCTGTATACCTGGCAGACCTTTGGCTTGAAGCTGACCAGTGGAAAGAGGTGAAGGTGCTCTGAGAACAGTGACCACTGCTAATGACAGCAGAGAAACTCAGGGGAAAATGTGTGGAAGGGATCCCTGGATTTGGTAGGGATGTGGTAAGACTTTTGAAATCCATTTCCCCTATCTGAGAAAAATCAGGTGACTCAGAAGCATTTCATGGCTGACTGTCAAATGCTGTCAGGAAGGTTAACATTTTTAAAAAGGATATTTGTTCTCTCCCTGTGACTAACAGGAGGTATTATTAAGCCAAAGAACTTTATATCCTGGGTTATAGGTGACTTACAGGTCCTGACTATGAACAGGAGTCTAGGATTATTGAGGGTTTGATCCCAAAGGCCTTGAAAAGGAATGAAAATGTGTAAAGTTGACATGTCAGTGTGCACAATGACCTAAACTTCTTCTTAGAGACTTACTGGGCACTTGGGTGCTCCTCTAGGGAATCAACTCCATGGTTCAATTTTTACTTGTCATTTAATTTTCGTGCCTTACATGAAGGTGTGCAGGGAACCACATGCAGTGAGGAATGACCAGGTAGATTTGGGTGGCATGAGAGAAGTGGCTTTGTCTTCTAGAAATTGCCCGAATGTGTGACTGGCCTGGCAGAGAGTGGCCTCTAAAAATGTGGGAAAAAAGGGAAAATGTATCAAATGATTAAGACTTATTTTGTTGAAGAAAAAAAAAAGGCTTTGGCCTATTAAACAGCTATTTTTAAGACTGAAAAAGCAAACCTTAGAAACAAGTGCGAGTGAGGTGTGGAAGGGCCTTTGTTAAGGATAAATTATGAACGCTTTTTGTTTGGCACAAGGAAGAGATGCTGATTCTGCAGCTTAAACCTGGGCTGTGATTTCTGTAATCTGAGTCAAGTTCATGCTCTGTGACTCTGATTTGGGCCCAGATCCATAAAGGGGCTTAGGTGCTTAGAACATGACTGCACTGGGATTGACTGCCCTAAGCTGCAGAGGGCAATCTCTGGAATTTGACGTGCTCCTTTACACACCCATGTTTGAACAAGCATCTGCTTTATGCCCAAACAGCTCTTTGCCCCCGAAGGATGGCACAGCTGCTGCCCTGCCTGTCCCGGCCTGCCCAGAGCTCAGTGGGCTGTGATGGGGGGAGATGTGGCACACACGGGACAGCAGGAAGGGATGGGGGCACACAGGGAGATGGGCAGGGATGCGGGAGATGGGCAGGGATGGGGATAGACACGGGGAGATGGGCAGGGATGGGGATACACATGGAGAGATGGGCAAGGATGGGGGAGATGGGCAGGGATGGGGATNCCTTTACACACCCATGTTTGAACAAGCATCTGCTTTATGCCCAAACAGCTCTTTGCCCCCGAAGGATGGCACAGCTGCTGCCCTGCCTGTCCCCGCCTGCCCAGAGCTCAGTGGGCTGTGATGGGGGGAGATGTGGCACACACGGGACAGCAGGAAGGGATGGGGGCACACAGGGAGATGGGCAGGGATGCGGGAGATGGGCAGGGATGGGGATCGACACGGGGAGATGGGCAGGGATGGGGGCACATATGGGGAGATGGGCAGGGATGGGGGAGATGGGCAGGGATGGGGATACACACGGAGAGATGGGCAGGGATGGGGCACAGAGGGCGTGCCCCGGAGGTGCGGTGGGGATCGGGGTGCGGGTGCCAGGCGGCGCCCACCGGTAAGGACACCCCAGCAGGGTGAGCGTTTGTAACCGAACCCCGCGGACGGACACG
>VWZG01004355.1:0-21985 GCA_013396735.1 Grallaria varia | reverse complement strand
GGCTCGGGGGGCGGGCGGAGGGCGCTCCGAGGGGCGGCCGCGCCGCCTGCCCTTGACTCATCCTTGCGCGCGGTACGTGCCGGGCGGCACACACGGCACCGCCGCGCTGTGCAGCCCCCGCACCGCCGCGCTGTGCAGCCCCCGCACCGCCGCGCTGTGCAGCCCCCGCACCGCCGCGCTGTGCAGCGCCCGCACCGCAACCCCCGCACCGCCTGCTTAGTCACGGCTCCCCGCCAGCCCTGCCCGCCCGGGGGCCCGGCGGGGCCCGCCCTCCCTCGCCCCGTGCAGCCGCCGCTGCGGCGCAGCCGGGCCGGAGGAGGAAGTAGCAAGTGGGATCCCCGCGTACGGCGGCGCTCGGCTGGTCCATGCGGGGCAGGCGCGTGTGCTGCGGACACGCTGCTCGACCGCGGCGGCCGCGTGAGGTCTGACACTGTAGATTCTTCCCAGCTTTGGATTTTAAAGTGGGCCTGGGTGATAAAGGGACCTCCTGCTATTGAGTGTTGAGATAAGACTTGTTGCACGCATCAGGCTTTTCATTGTTGTGCTAAGCGAAGTGATTTCTTTTTTCCCTTTTAATCTCGTTATAAAGACCTTAAATTGCGATTAAACGGTGCGTACGAAATCCCACAATGTACCAGAGTTATGATATCATCCCCGTTGATGGAAAAGGTATGCTAAATTCTTGGAGTGTTGGCTTCACCTGGCTCTTCTTATATTGTTAGTGAAATTTGACAGTGTTATCTTACACAAATCTACTCACTCTTCATTGACAGAGGTAGTTCAGGTTCCAGGTTTTCCTTGTCTTCAGGGTTTTCTTTGTGAGCTGTTCTTTACTGAGGTCATCCATTTCAAATGGCTGCCCAAACTCATGTCCTTTTGTGCTCCCTGTAAGTAGGAGAAACAGTTTTTTAGGTTTACTTCATCTGTTGTAATCCTTTGTTTTAATTATTTCAGCCCTGTTTCCTGATAAAACATCGCGTTCTGCGCTGGGAGAACTTTCCCCTAGCAAAGAACAGTTGCAGAGCCGGTGGCCTGTGCTGGCCAGATTTGCTTTGTCCCGGTGATGGGCACTGGGAGCCAGCCCCGCGGGGTGAGGGTAATTAATATCTGCTGGAAACCTAAGTAGCCTGGGGGTTTGGCCACACGAGCCGCTGTAGTTTGCGCCTCTCTCCTCATGTGTACTTAAGCTTAGGAGTATGTTTGTTAGCTCTGTAGGTGTTATCACAAAAATCACTGACTGTCTCTCCTTAGAAGGAAAAGAGAGACTTATACCCATGTGAAAGTGCTTCCTAATACTGGTTCTGCAAGAATTTCAGACTGGTGTGAATAACTTTGAATATTTTATCTCTGAGGACAGGTGTCTATTTAATGTTATTGTAGGAACCTTACACTCACTGAATGCATCCTACAGAATTTAGATAGAGGATCCGGTATTCCTTTTGTCCTTTTTTCCTACCTCCAGATGTGTCTATCCTATTTTCCTGGGTAGGAGTGTGGTCACACCTGTAAGATGCATCTTTGGCTTTCTTTGCTACCCAAGATGGTAAGGTAGGGTCTGGTAGGAACAGGGGGTCTAAACAACGTGGGTTGTTCTCTAGAAACTACTAGTTTTGAAGGTTTTAGAACTGATGATTGCAGCCATCACAAAACTCAGCAGGTAATAGGCAGCTGGGTGCTGATTAAGGTGCTCCTGATGCAAATAACTGGTGCAAGGTATAAAGCACTGGAATTACATTCTTGCTAATTGGTTTGTCTATTATGAAGGATCAGAAAGTGCTCCAATCTCAATGGAAAATGTGATGGCAGATAAAATGACTGAGATGTTGCAGGTGAGCTCCTGAGGGAGGGCTGCATCACTTCGGAGTGGCTGTGGCTTACGTGACAAGGCTCGTGTTCCCCCGGGCAGCACTGCTGGTGCATTGCAGAGGGGGTGGCTGAGCCTCCCTTTAAAGGGTGGATCTCTCCCCGTAAGGTTTAACACCAGATTACATTGTGGGCTCTGTGTTCTGCCTTGTGCGTGGTAGGTTCTATCTGGTGGCCATTGCTTGCTTTGGTTTTGCATGAAATGTCTTGCACCTTTCTGCAGTTTCTTCAAAAGAGCAGTGATTTAAATCCAGCCATAGTTCCATGGGATATTTTGCTTTCTAGGTCCAATGAGATTGACTGTTTCATTTGTACAAGTAAAATAATGAATTGTAGATGTAAGATATGTGTCAGGTAAACAAACATGAAATCCATCTTTTCTTTATGGAGTAGAACACTGGGAGAGACTATCATTTCCAGTTTAATATAGAAGGAGAATTTTGAGAGTTCTTCTCTAAACTGAAGAAGGGTTATTATACTCATGGCCTTGCTGTATTATTAGTAACATGTGTTCAAGTTTGAGATGTCTGGAAATAAATTGCATCGAATTTCAAAGACTTGTTCTCATTTTTCTTCTCTGCTGTATCAATGGATATGGATTTGGCAGGTCAGAGGTGACAGTCCTTCCCTTAGCCAGCCGTTTTCCACATGTCCTTGTGCTGCATGGGCTGGGTTTTGGGATTGCTGTTTGCAGCCCACTGAAGAGAAGGGGATTAACAGCATTGCTGCTGGTTTTCCTTGCTTGACTGTGTTCTTGCTTGTAAAAGAAACACAGTTCTAAGAATGTGCTTGAAGAGACGTTCTTTCCTTTAGTGTCTCTTGTATTTGAAGACCAAAAAAGGATGTTACTATGCTTTTCCTCAAGTTAGTGAAACCACCAAAATGTTTAGGCCTTGCTGTTATTACTGTTACTCAGTTCAGCTCTGTTCTTCCTCTGCAGAATCTTGTGTGCTCTGTCATGTTATGTATGCTTGGAACGACAATTGTGCCATGGCTTGTCCCTGTGAAGTCTGGCATATGTGGTGACTAAAATAACAGTGCCTGTGCTCCGGTGTTGAGAAAGAAGAAGCAGGGGAGACCATGACTGAGGCAGGAACAATGATAATCTAGATGGCTGCAATTTCCTGTGGGTCGTGTGTGTGGAGCAAGAGGGAGAGTAAGATGTACTTTTATAGAAGGCTGGATGAGTCATATACAGAATTGAGTTCCATGGTTAGAGTAACTGCATATATTTGGTTGGAAATTAGTGCAAAGCAGAAATGGGTAAAAAAAACAGTGTTGTAAAGGACCAGAGGAACTGTAGGACTCGCACAGACACGAGGGTAGTAAATATGAATGGTTCAGTGGGTTTCTACTGGACTGCAGTTTGTATATCAGATGTGATATATCTATATATAGATATATATGTGCCTGTATTCTGAAGTGTTAGACTGTAGCTTGCAGATGATTAGTTCAATAATGTGGCGACTTTCACTGAGTCAGTGAGGGCTGAGACTAAACCATTTGCAAATAGGGTTTAATTCTTCATAGTATTTGACAGAATGTTTCTGTATATTAAGTTGTATAGATTTTTAAATTGGACTGTTTCAAGTCTTTATGAGAGAATGATTGACTGTATTTGTTGAAAGGATGTGTAGGAATATAGTTTTAATTTTTCAAAAGCAGAAGAATGTGATGAGCTCTTTACTGATGATACATTAGGAAAAAATCTAATTATTGCTGGGGAATGCTGGTGGCTGAGAAAAAACAGAACTATTTTCCAACTGTGCATCAAATATACTTCATTATATTTGGATTTTCACAAGCAGAAAGTGGACACCGGTTCAGCTTGTTGAAAAACATGGTCATCAATAAAAAAACCATGCTGGTAAGTAATTTTATGAAACTTCTTGGGCAAATTGGTCACTCACGTCATCTTTACTAACTTAGTATAATTAGGGTTCCTGTTATTTTGTAGTATGTAGAGGAGCACTGTTCAGCAATGTGTAATTAATCAGTGTGTTGGTTTTGACAGCTTGACTTTGAATACTGATCATGGGGACATCTTGCTGGATTACTCCAAGAACCTTGTTACGGAAGAAGTGATGAAAATGCTGATCGAACTGGTAACTATTTAAAATACTGCCTTAATAAACCAAATAGCTTTTTTAAACAAGCCAAATATTGCTTGCACCTTGCTCTTCTAGCTTTGCTTATATTCGTTAGCCATGGATTTGAGAAACCATAAGAGTTAAAAGGCATCAGTTTACAAATCTTGGCACTGTTCAAATTCTTGCATTGTCATCCAGCCCCAAGCTACAAGGCCATTTTTCAATGTGCAGATCTGTTTCTTGTGCTCACTGAAAAGATGTTTGTCTGTATAAATTCCAGCTGGCATTTAGCTGTGATTGAGGTCTGCAGTAAAATAAGAGATTCATATGAAGTTGTAAGAGAAGGCCATGTCTTCTATACCTGCAAATGAAAGAATATCTCATGTCATGTGGTCTTACTTTGGAGATTCATTTGCAGTTGGATCTATATTAAGGACAAAGTTTGTATCATTAATTTCAATCTAGCATGTTGTCCATATTTACAGCTCTTCCTTCTGTAAGTATTGGTTCAGCCAAAGGCTTGGATCATATAGGACACAGATTTTTAAAAAGGGAAGAATTAGCAAAAGTAGCCGTAAAAAAAATACTATTGCTACTCTTCAGTTTAAAAAAAAATATAAATTCTAACCTGGTGCAAAGAATCATTAATGAATCCTGTGGTACTGTGACTACATGGAAGTGAGTAACTAATATGGATTTGTTGCATCTTGGTCTTCAGCATGTTATTCTGCAACCTTAAGGAAACAAACAGCATCAAAATACTTGCTTTAAAATGTGACAAAAAAAGTTTTTTTATCTAGAGCCTAGTGGGTGTTTTAATCTAATACAATTTTTGTTTCAGTGTCATGTGCTAAATGTGCATAGTTTTTGATGTAGCTGGACCTTTGTCGTGCACATTGACTGCTGCTATTTTTAAGAGTAACCTATACTTACATTTCTCAGGCAAAGTCAAGGGGTGTGGAAAGTGCCAGAGAGCGCATGTTCACTGGGGAGAAGATCAACTTCACTGAGGTACAGCTATTTCTGTCTATAGTTCTTTCCCCTTTAGTTGTGCCTGTGTAATATGGATGTTCATGCATTTGTGTAAAGAGTCTTGAAAAAAACCTCACTTTAATTGCTCCTCCTTTGAAACATTGAGTGGTTGTAATGTTTGCTGCACTACTTACAAAGAAATATTTACAGCTCTTACTAAAACCCAGAAGAAAATGCGTGTGAATAATGCTACTCAATCCTTCTTTCAATACGTACTTTAAATTTTTAGAGATTTTGGTGGTATTTTTTTTTTCTTCTCTTCCCTCTTTTGTAGAGAGGAAGATGAGTTAGATCTGGCAAAGGGCATGGAGCAGAGTATTGCGTTCCAGGTATCCCTTACATGCTTTTGCCTAACATCAGTGTTCATAAACCTTAGTAAACTGCCTACAAGGTGTGGATGAGGATTGTGTAAGACTTTCCGCTTTGGGCTGCGATGCTGCTTGGCTTTGGGTACGTTGAACAGTCAAGATGATAAGCAATCTTGGGAAATTCAGCCATGTATTTCAGAAAGAGGATGAGTACCTTCCTCTTTTTGTACGTCTGAAGGTTGTAGTTGTGGTTAAATCTTCACCAAAGTGTACAGAAAAACAACTGTACTTTTTTCTAATATTAAAAGAAGGATGAAAACTGGAAACTCAACAGTATAGTGGTTTTTATTAGTCTGCCTTAAAAATTAAAGGCTATCTAGTATGTTTGAGGCAAACTCATAGTATTGCCTTTGACTTGGCTATTGGCTGCCTCAGCTGTTGCACAAGCTGTTTGCTTAAAGTAACTCAGCAGTTGGACATTGTATTGTTTGTGAATGATTCATGTTTGTCAAAATGCACAGTCAGAAACAGATAAAGCTTCACTGGAGAAATGGGTCCTCTTCCTTCTGCTTTAATGCTTTCAATTTAGAGATAACTAGTGAAAAAAGAAAGTAGGAAAAGGGAGTGAGAAATCTTAAATCTGTCTGGAGGGTTTTCTCAGATACTGCTTTCAACCAGCCTCATGTAACACCAATTATTACAGGGTTAGCCCATCTCTGACTGTGTATTACAGAGTTGCTCCTCATTGTCAGTGAGAGCACCCAAAATCTGCTCAGAAGGATGTGATTTTCCCAGAGCACTTAAATACCATATTAAACTAGGATGTGTTTGGTTTCTGCTGCTAGCTCCCTATTCTGCTACTGTCTTGATACCAATTGTATATCAATTGCCTACATGATGAATCTGGTAACACTTTTTTCTTGTCAGGCTGTTTCTTTCCAAGTCAGAAGTTGACTTGGGTTCGATTTGTTTAATTTTTTTCCGTTTGTATAGAATGTCCACATATTAGAGCCAAATCAAGTTGATTTGATAATGTGAAACTGTCATGAGATGTTAAACAGGATGCTGTCAATGTGATTAAACTTAAAGCAGTAAGACACAAGGGAGATGCTTAATGGCAAGAACTGACTTGTCCACTACTCTTGATCTGAAATAGAACATTTTTTAGATTTTTGTCTTTAGTATTTCAGACTTGTCTGTGTTTGGTGCTGCAGGCATTGGCTGCATGGTGTGTGCTAATGTGGAAGTTCTTTAGGGTGCACCCAAGTGTGGCATTGCCAGGTGTTTGTCCCAGATGAGTTAAAACTTGCATCTTGATATGGCACAAAGACAGTGCTTTGCAAGGGACCTCATCTGACCACTCACGATGGGGACAGTCTTTGTAGCCTGCATATTTGGGAAATACTCTGCTTAGCAGTAGACATCAGGTCAAATCTGGCTGCTTCTCTGGATTAAGACAAAGCATCCTTTGAGCCTGGTAGTGAGCAGTATTGACCAAATCTGTTCTGTGGCTGAGTGCTGCAAAAAAGCCCTGCCTCTGTTCACCCCAAATTTAAGTGGATACACTTGAATTAGCAAGTGAAGGAGGCTTTTTGTACTGCAAGTCAGTAACCACAAACTCAATGATTTTTGAATTGGCATTTGGTATTTAAATCATAACTTGGCAGTTCCTATTGTCTGTATTGTCTTTGTCTCACAATGCCTCTCACTGTAGTGAAGAACAATGAGGTAAAGCAGACTAATTTTTTAATTTGTTCATTAGTATTGACTAACTCCTTCATTCTAGATTAAAGCTGTTAAGCTCTTAAACAGGCAAAGCACAGGCCAGATTTCAGTGCTTTGACTTGTGTGCAACTTTGGAGAATTAGCATAATACAGTGCATGCTAAGGGATTTTTTTTTTCTCATAACGCAACTACCACCTACATATCTGGTGTGCAGATACTCAGGCAACATTGAATTGTGGGCAGTGGATAGAGTAATGTGACTATTGTATCCTTTTTTGTCAAATTATTTGTCCCTTCCTGTATGAAACAAACTACTCAGGATAATTGAGAAAGTGCCAGAGAAAATAACTTTGGCTGCTTGTTATAATTGATTTTTCATCAATAAGATGAAATGTGATTGTCATCAATAAGAAACAATTTCATTCTTGTCTATCTGAAGCATGACACAATAAAGATCACTGAGTACTGAATATTGCTGAATTCTGATCCTCAGTCTCTAAGTGCTTTCTAAGGGATTTTTCTCCAGGTAAACTATTACTTTGCATGTTATATGCTGTTGTAATCCCTCTGCACTCATTGTGTGAAGCAAGGGGGTGATTCAGGTAGCTGGTGATGTGTGTAGGTACACACACTCAAAATACTGCCCTACTAATCCCAGTTAATCTAAAGGATATTTAAGTTGTGAAGATTGTACTGGCATCTAAGGCTTCTGGATATAACTTAGAAATAGCTTCATCTGGTTGTTCTCCCTTGTTTCAGAACCGAGCTGTGCTTCACATTGCTCTGAGAAATCGCTCCAATGTGCCAATACTTGTAGATGGAAAGGATGTTGTTCCAGAGGTAAACAAAGTGTTGGACAAGATGAAACACTTCTGCCAGGTATATATTTTTCATATTTGTTTTACGCTCTGCCAGGTTCTTACATGTGTCTTGTGAAGCATTGACTGTAGACTGTTTCACATGAATTATTGGGCCCTTGTTTGAGGTTTACAACAGTTCTGGCTCAGGCATGGAGTTGGAGCTGTTTTTATTGAATCACTTCTCTCTCTCTGTTCCCAGTTGGATTTTTCTTTAATGGGCTCTCTAGATCTTGCTCTTTCAATAGTAATCTTGTATTTACTTTGGAAGTCTTGTAAATCATTAAGTGCCATTCAAATATCACTTTGTTTCTGGCTAATTTTTCAACTACTTGACTTCATCAAGTAAACTGTCTCTTAACACTTGTGTAAAATCAGAAGAGATATAGAAGCTCCCAGCTTGGTTGCTATTTGATTATACTCTATCTTTAAGAAACTATTTAAATATTCTGGGTTTAGTTCAAAATCCTTTGATTCTCTTCTGTTTGTAGTAAAAGCTCCCTGAGTAGTTTTAATGTATTTAAACATGGCTGTGAGGACCTGGACCTGCTTGGTTGCTATTGTGAGGTTGGTAGCAGCCAACGCATGCTTTTAACCTACGCAAAATGAGCCTGGATCATGTCTGGTTCCTAAACCACAATAACCGCCACTAATTGGTCTGAATATGGCATTGAAGGGCTACAGAAATTCACTGGTGTCTCTGCCACTGCGGAGCTTTTAGTTGATTAAAGTTTTGGTAGTACAAGAGTTATCCCTGGTTTCCATCACCAGAGCCTGGGAACAGTTGCTTTCCATGGAGGTGCATCTTTGCTAAATGAAAATCATGATAAGCAGTTTCTTTGAAAATACTCAAAGATGCTTGTTTCAGTTGACTTACTTAGCAGATGGGATTTTAGGACTATGGCAACATCATCCACAGGGTATAGGACTAGTGTATATTAAAAATGGTTTTTCTCTTTAGGAAAAATTAAAAGCTTGAACCTCTGGGGAAGGAGAGCAACTGTCAGCATAACGAAATGCTTTGTAGAGAAATTGGTTTAGACTTGGTGAATGTACTTAGAAGTATTCCTGATGCTGGAGTTCTTTTGTGATTGGAACAAATTTAATGCAGAGGTGGTAAAAGATGGGCAAAATTCAATGCAGAATTGTGTTTCTTAATGATTGTAATTTTGTTTTAAAACTCTGTGACTCTTTAAGAGCAATAGAGCAGAAAATTGTGAAGGTGCAGCCCAGAAATAAATCCTAATGCAAAGCATACATGCAATAGAAAAGCTTTTTGAATGTTTGATTTGCCAGTATATCTCTACCTCTGTGGTTTTATTAACATTGTTTTTCAGTTTAGTTAAGTTGATTTTAACTAAAGGCACTTAAAGAACTGTTCCAGTTTCAAGTATTTTTTGCCCAAGATTTTTTCTTTTTTGGCTAGATTTATCTTGCCTTTGCCAGCACTAGATGCTACAGCAGTCCACATAGAAGGAGAGTTTGATCTTGCAGTGTGTTTTTAAATGTGTGTTAGACTTCCATCACTTAATGAAGTGTGATCTCAGACCTAATGAAATGTGTGGCTAAGCAGGTAGCTCTGAGTGTAGGCCTTAAGGTTTAGAAAAGTTGGTTTTTATGGCTTTCCACAACAATGCTTGAAAACACAGCCTATTATCAGGGCAGAATCGCTGGCTTTAGAGTAAAGATCAAATATCTTTGCAATGTTTTCTGCCACAGAGAGTCCGTAGTGGTGAATGGAAAGGCTACTCTGGGAAGGCCATCACCGATGTGGTCAATATTGGGATCGGTGGCTCTGACTTGGTAAGCAGCTGACTTGTGTACACCTTGCATGTCTTTGTGTGTGTGCCTACAATGGAGGTAAAATCTAATTGTGGCTTCTTTCCAGGGCCCTCTGATGGTGACTGAAGCCCTGAAACCATATTCCAAGGGAGGCCCTCGTGTCTGGTTTGTATCCAACATTGATGGTACTCATATAGCCAAAACCCTGGCTGAGCTTAAACCAGACACCACTCTCTTCATCATTGCATCAAAGGTATGTCTGGGGTGTGACTTGCTCTGCCTGTAAAGAATTCAGTCAGAATAGAGGTCTGTCCACAGGAAGATCTAGATCAGGGACTTCTAGCGTAGATTATTTCTAAACAGGCCTCTTGTGATTCATTCTAAACTTGCAGTACAAGCTTGTGATGCTACTGAAATATCTGGGGTTTCATAAATTAAGTGCTGAAAATTACTTAACCTAAACTAGATACATGAGCAATTTCAGGTTGTATTTCTCAGTCAATGCGAGTTTAAGTTCTATTCACAAAAGTCTGTGTTCTGTATTTCTGTGGGTGGAGTGTAGGATCATATGTGGTTATTGCTTTGAAATTCTAGATCTTGTCTGATTCCAAAAGGACTTTTGGTCCTGAATGTTAAGTGCAATGTTACTTGTTAAGTGTTCTGGGGTTTTGGTTTTGGTTTTTTTTTTTTTTTGCATTAATGAATTGCATGTAGCTTAAGAATCTCCATTTTGTTTTAGGATAGTAACAAAATACCTTCACCTAAATAACTTACATGCCAAGTTCCTTGAGCACTATAAATACTAAGCTGCTTTACTTATAAAGTACCAGCAGACTATCTTTACCTCTTTAAGGTGGCACTCATTTCTGATTACAGACTGAACAGCTGCTTTAAGTCTTGCCTTGCTAATAAGTGACTCTGTAATCATAGTTGCTAGCCCCATCTTCCACTGAAGAATGCTTCTGTCCAGGCAGAGGGAAGGGTTGGAGACAAACTTCACAGTTATGTAACCTGGGTCACCTTTATTTGTAAAGCACAGTAGAACATTTCTGCTGTTGAAGACAATCTGCAACAAATGAACATGCAAAGCTGGCCATGCTCTGCCTCAGTGCTCATTATCTTATCTTGGCAGGGCTGCAGCTGAGCAGCAACTTATGGAATAATAAGGAAACTGCACAAAGTAATACTAATGGTTACTTGGAATGATTGAGTCCAGGGATCACGGTTCAAAGCCTTAGAAAACTGACAGATTGAAAGAGTAACACTTCCCTTTGTTTGCCAGACTGTAGTTAGATAATTGGATACATTTGGAAGAGGATGAATGGCGTTTTTTTTTTCCATAACAGGCTTGTGTTTCATAATGAAATATTTCTGCAGATGGATGAGAGTAGGTTGAATCTACCCTTAAAGCTAAATTTTGATGGCTGAGTAAATCAGAATGGTTGTAGATATTTGCCAAACTGCATGACTGAACTTCTGTGCACACTTTATGAAGCAGGCAAATGTGTTCCTCTAATCAGCAAAACAAAATTATGGCAAGAATCTTAGTAGAAATGAGTGTTCCTGTGTGAAAAAGTAGGAATTGAAAACAAGAGGAAAGTCCAGCTAGGTTATTCTGCTTTGATGCTCCATTAGTTCCTTCTTAGTTTAGTGGCAAAAGTTCATTCTTAGTAAAGGACTAAAGTTTAAACTTTAGTTGCAAGGTTTTGCAGAACAGTTTGAGGGATGGGAAATTAGGAAATGGGGAATAACTATTCCAGTTCTAAACACATGGTAGTTTAAAACTAGATGGGTAAACCTAGCCCCACTAGTGTTTACTGGATTCATGAGCTTGGTTTTTTCTGCAGTCTGACAGCAGCTGTCTGTTATGCACATCCAAAATCACTCTGCTCTGGTTATCTGGAGCGTGTGATGCTTTAGCGACCTGAAGTTGTTTCTCTTTTAAGAGGAGTGTTTTACTTATCTCTGTGTTTTTGGCATGCAGACTTTCACCACCCAGGAGACGATCACCAATGCAGACACGGCCAAGGAGTGGTTCTTGCGTGCTGCTAACGATGTAAGTCTGACACGTTCAGGTTCACTGACAGAATGCAACAGCTTTTTGTTGTGTGGCTTCTCCCTGGTCCTCCCATGTGCCTTGGGCCAGAGCCAGTATCTGCCCAAACATAAGCTCAGCAAATGCTGTATTTAGATCATTTCAGTGCTTTGTTGTTAGTGACAGTCTGTTTTGTCCAATCCAAGTGATAAACCCACTAATTTTTCATTATAAATGTTTGCCATGCATTGTTCTCCCAAATCTCGCCTGTTAAGTGATAGAGTGCAGTGTTTGCCTTGGAACTGGCCAATAATTCAGTCAAACTCCTGATACAAAAATCCAAGAATACACTGTCTGTGTGGCATTACCTTTTAATTCTTGTCAAATCTTTAAAAACTAGAAATTAAGCTATGATTGGGGTGATACGCTGACATTTCTGTGGGAGATGGCTGTGCTATGAATAGAAACCTTGTATTTGGCTCATTCTCTCCCTATTTCTAACTCTTAAAAGGAAAAAAAAGCAGAGCCTGCCTGTTCAGGTAATTAAGATGGTCCTTACCCTGTTCAGTCAGGGTAGCTGTACTTAGTTTGAAAGCTGGGCTTTGAAATTCCTCATTACACTACTGTTGCAGACAACTTTGTTCACCAGAACACTTACTGCAAGACCAAAGTCTAAATCTGGAGTGTGAGGTTTATCAGGAACTGCAGTTGTGGTTGTTTGACCCTGGCAGGAAGGGCAGTGCATGTACAGCCACCTCCCTCTGCTGTGGTGCCCAGGCTGGTAACTGCTGAGGGAGCTGCTGTGCTGCTCTCCCTGGTGTCTCATGGGAATGGTATCCTTGGGCATTCTGCCAAATCCCAGTCAATGGGAATAAGATTATTTCAAGTTTGTAACACAAAAATAACTGTTGATAGTCAACAGTGTTTTGTGTAAATGGTAGCAGATCAGCTTTATAACCAGAAATTAAAATAATTAGTATTTTAGATCTAACTACATTTTTATCTTTATTAAGCCTTCAGCTGTGGCCAAGCATTTTGTTGCCTTGTCTACCAATGCTGTAAGTATAACCACTCTAGTTTGTTTTTTTCTATGCACCTTTGAGATGGCCTCATTTTATAATTTTGGAAGAAAGCATATCTTTTAAGACATTTAAATACCAAATTTTTGCATTCCTCTTTGAAAGGAAGCCTTTTTTCTATTGAAAGTAACTGGAACACTTCTAGATATTGAACTGTATCAAGATTGGACTTTCATTGTGTGTGTGCTTTCTCTGCTAGAGATCAGAAATCAAGAGCTTTTATAGTTGAAATGACTTGTTATTGAGTGTGACCTGTAATTGCTTAAGTGTGCATGAATGCAGTTATGTAAAAAAATACTATTCTAAACTCCAAGCGAGGGCCAAAGTGATGCAGGTAGTTTGAATAATGCTTATGATGAACGTAATGTGCCCTGATGTGGTGTTTCATGCAAATGTATGAAGTGGAGAGACCAACAGCAATTAGGAAAACACTGGCAGGCTGTCAGGTACTGTGATGTGAAATTCCTTTTTTCCATTAGGGTTCTGGTAACTGTAAACTGAATGTCAGTCTAACTGAGCTATATGGCCACTTACATTTGTTTTCTGATGCGTGTATGTCATTGATTTTTGATAGTGAATAGTAATAGATATCTCTGGAAATAAAGGTGATGGATGCTATGCATTTCTGAAAATAGAGGATGTAGCAGTGGAATTGTGTATTTAATAGGTACCCAAGTTATGTTTATTTGCTGGACATAAAGCTTTTTAATATTGTTGGTTTTATTTATGGTGTTCTTACATGCCTTTTTTTTTTTTTTTTTAAATTTTAGCCTAAAGTTAAGGACTTTGGAATTGACCCAGCGAACATGTTTGAATTTTGGGATGTAAGTAAATATCTAATTTTATGTAGTAGATTTGACTGCTAGCATCTCCTGAAGCAATTCAGGTGATTCTAACTAGATGTCTGAAAACTGCCAAAGCACCTAAATTATAGTAGTTGTATTCAGTGCACTAAAATCCCTGAAAACTCTTAACTAAAAGCAAATTTGGAACATGTCAGGCAAGCAAAACTGTTTGCCATGGCATTAAAATCCTGCAGTCAAAGGTCTGAAGAGGAGCCTTCTGTGTTGTTAGATGTCCATCAGCTGTGCAGTAACAGGAGATCCAAGTCTTGGCTTATTCCTCTGTGCAAGTCGTTATTATAAGCTGTGACATTTGACTGTGGGTGTCTGCAGTGTATAACCCAGGCCTGTAAAGGTCAGACATCAGAAATGGGAGCCTGATTTGATAGTTTGTAGCAGATGCATATTTTTAAGTAAACTGCCCTTAGTCTCGGTCCTGATTTAGAAACAAGTTTGTTTGCCTCATTGACTAATTGCCTGGCAAACTAGGTTTCAAAGCTACTGTTTAGAAATTATCTAGACTGTTTCCTTTCCCTAGATAGGGTCAGAAGCCTGCTGAAGCAGGCCTTACCTCTAGAGGGGTGACGTTATGAAAGCAGTTAATACAAGCTGCAAACTTAAGATTTGGAAGTGAACTGGAATCAAGGGATCTGGGTCAATAGATGTTATATGAATTGGACAAGTAGGATAAGTCCAGACTTTCAAAAAATGCATACCTAAGGATTCATTGGGCGTTGCTGTGAGGTGCAGGTTCCCTTGACTATGCCATCTAATATGTAGTGAACTGTAACCAGAAAGAATATTGATTTTTGCTGAAAATAGTCCAAACACATGCTGCTGTTTTCTAATAGTTTGAATAAGCTTGAATGTAACACCTTTGCACTTCTCCATCTAAACCAGTCTCTTGTTTGCAGTGGGTTGGTGGCCGCTACTCTCTGTGGTCTGCCATCGGTCTCTCCATTGCCCTGCATATTGGTACGTATTCGTGGGAGGTCACTGTGCCAGGAATTTGACTGTCTGCTTCAGGAATATAATTACGGAATGCTTTGACAGTAGTGGATCGTGGATTAGATTTGGGGTGAATATAATTTGCCCAGCCTGCCCTGAGTAGCTGCATGTTTGTGCTAAAAAGTCTGTAATACAATGGAAATGTCAATATTCTAGTACTTCAAATGCAGTTTTGAAAATTACCCGTATTTGGGTACAGAGAGTCAAATTGCATCTCTTTAGTCATTTGCACAGCCAAAAGTGTCCAATTTCTTAAAGCCCTGTCAGTGTTGAAAATGAGGCCTTGCAACTGACTTTGCTAACCTTGGAGCAGGGTATTTAGTACCTGGGAGTGTACGCACACTAAACATCAAAATCCTATGTCTCCAGTTGTGCATAACCACTGTTTAGCATTGGTGACTATCTCCACCTCCCATTAATTCCTTTTTTGCCCCGTACTTGTTTGTCCTGGCTGTAGATCCTGCTTACATTTGATCATCACTGCTTTCAGATGTTTAAAGTCTGAAAATATATAGTTTGTTTTTCTAAACAAAATCTAGAATTCCCTTAGACTGGGGTAAGAAGAATAACATTAGGTTTGGTGTTTTGGGGATTATATGAATAGGAGTTGTCATGTGTAGAAAAACCTACAATAAGAGCAAAATAAACTAGTGAGGCACTTGCTGTTTTGTCTGCAATAACTGCTCATTTCTGCTGTCAGACAGATTTGGTGCCAACTGCTGACATGCCAGTCTATCTGCACTTCTTCCTCTTAGACCTTTTATCTCCCACAGCTGCCTTCTGACCATAGGTAGAGCCACTGCTTTGGATGGCAGGCACTTTACCTCCTAATTTCTATCAGGATTTCTGTCTTTGCAGGAAAGGAAGTTAGAAAAGTTAAGCTATTCACTAGTGAATGTGAATGGAGGTTTAAATACACTAATTCTAAACCAAAGAAAACTCAGGTGTATTGCTGAGAGAACAGGGAAGGGAGGGAGTGATCCTTTTTCTTTGAGAATATCATCTTAGAGCTGTTTCTCCTCAGATCAGCACAAATCCCTGCTGTACCAGCCCTGCCCTGTTTTCTTGGGGGATGTCTCTCCCACTGAGGCTGTAGAGTGACTGAGTGTTCAGACTTACTGGAAACTGTCACCTTTATGCAGGCTCTGTATTAAATGCATCTGTTTTCCTTCTAGTTGTTCATTCAGTCTGAAAGGAAATTTTAGGCAAAGGTTTTTTGAAATGTTTCATGAAGTTGGACTTGCTTTGAAGCCCAGGCTTAAAGCATAAGTAAATGCCTGGCTTACGGGATGCAAATTTCAGAAGTCAAAGTGCAGTTTTAACTTGATTAGTAGTTGAGAGTCTTGCTGCATACAAGGAATCAAAACTATTTTACAGTTGTCTCTACAAGAAAAATCATGCTTGAGTTGTTATTGTAAATACAAACTGACTTTTTTCCATTGTTAGGTTTTGACAACTTTGAGAGTCTGCTTGCAGGAGCCCACTGGATGGTGAGTGTGGAATGCTTGTTTCAGATTTGTTCCTCTTTAGAGTTGTTAGTAAGGTGACTGAAGGCTGGTTGGTTTCTAAAGTTCAGCTCTCCAGGTCCTCTCAATGCTCCTAAAACAGCAGTGCTTGGGAAGCTCTCACTGAATCAAAGTGACAATAGAAACAATGTAAGAGCTGGGAGGGGTGACAATTGCTTTATCAGAAGTGTTAATTTTCCTGTGTGTCCTGTAGGATAAACACTTCCACACTGCCCCCCTAGAGAAGAACGTGCCGGTTCTGTTGGCCATGCTGGGGGTGTGGTACATCAACTGCTACGGCTGTGAAACCCACGCCCTGCTGCCCTACGACCAGTACATGCACCGCTTCGCTGCCTACTTCCAGCAGGTAGGGACGCATTCCCGGAGGAGGATAGAGATAAGCTTCTGTCTTGGCTCTAGACACAAATGCATGTGTTGGTTAAAGCTGCAGTCACTTAAATTCCTGTAATCAATGGCCTAAAGAGACCTGTGCCAAGACTGATATCCACTTATTTGCTCAGTTAATTTAAGACCCTTTCCTCATACCTTCATTATCTTGATGTCCATAAATTAAGCAGCTGTATCCCTGATACTTAGCAAACTTCTATAAGCAAGCAGTGTTCATTATAGTTGATCTATATATGGGAACTTGTACTGATACTGAGTGATACCACCCTTCCTTCTTCTAGGGTGATATGGAATCTAACGGCAAGTACATCACCAAGAAGGGCTCTCGAGTGGACTACAGCACTGGCCCTATAGTGTGGGGAGAGCCTGGCACCAATGGGCAGCATGCTTTTTACCAGCTCATCCACCAAGGTAAATTGAAACTAGTCAATACCTCCTTCTGGAATTAAATTCTGTATGGCTACAAAGCTGCGGGAGACTGCAGAGTCGACACTGGTTGGGAGGTTGGACTCTTACCTAACCTAGCAGTGTTGCAATGGGGCTCTTAATTAGTGGCTTTTGAAGGCTACAGTTGCAGGCTTTAACTGCAATGAGAAGGGTCAAATGAAGCTGAAACTATTGAGCTGTGTTGTTACTTCACCTCCTTTTACTAGTAAAAAAGCTCTTCTATAAAGCTTTTAAAAGTGACCATCTGCCAGTAACTCTGCAAACGGGGTGAGAATTGAAGGTTTTCTAAGAATTTCCTGTTGCAGGGCTATTAACCTGGCTTTTCTTACAGGAACTCGCATGATTCCCTGTGATTTTCTCATCCCAGTCCAAACCCAGCACCCAATCAGAAATGGTTTGCATCACAAGGTAAGAAGTTCTTTGTCAGGCACCCATATTTCTTGTGGCTGAAGGCATTAAAGCTTATTTGGTATTGCAGCATGCAATATTTCTGAATGTCCCTTTGAAACTATACATATAGACTCTGTCAACATTCACAATAGATTTGAAAATATCTAAATTATTTTTTTGTCAAGTAATACCAAGTACAGCTGAAAGTTTGAGTATGACTTTGCAAAACAAGGGGAGAGAAGCTTTCATTTAACTGTAGATACAGTAGGAGTTTATCTTTAGTGAATTTGCAGGCTAAGGTTAGACTGCGAATAGGAAACCAAAAACTTGTACTGCCTCAGTAGGGATTGGTACATGAGATGCTGTGGGGATTTTGCTGCATACATGTAAGTGCATCTTGGTTGGTTACCTGTGACTAATCTTTGCACCTGGGTTTCCATGCATATGGTGTAGCATGGGATAAAAGCCTAGCCCACACTGGGTGTGAAAGGGCTATGTGAGGTCCTAGCTCCTCTCTTCTCAAGGGGAGGCTTGCTGCTAGTTTTGGCAGTGGCAGGATTCTGTAAAACTGTCCTGGTTATCTTTGGATGCAGACTCTTTAAAATAGTAATTAAGGCTCCTGGCACTTTGAAGTAAAAAGCAATAGCAGGTGTTAGGCAGCTAAAACTCTGCTGCCCATTTTACTGTTACAGTGTTAAAAACAAGAATTGTAAGTCAAGACTGGGTATGGATTTGAGCAGCAGGTACCACTGTTGCAGCTAAGGGAATGGAAACCTGAGTTGTGTTTATTTCTACCTGCTAGATCCTTCTGGCCAACTTCCTTGCGCAGACTGAGGCCCTGATGAAAGGGAAGACTGCAGATGAGGCTCGGAAGGAGCTGCAGGCAGCCGGGCTGAGCGGAGAGGCTCTGGAGAAGCTCCTTCCCCACAAGGTAAGGTACCTGGGCCCTGAGCCATGGGCTCTCTCTGTGCCGTGGCAGTGAGGGCACTGCTGTGGCAGCCAGGATGGAGTGGCACAGGTGGCACCTTGGCAGGGCGCTTGGAGCAGGCTGAAAGCAGCACTTGGGCTGAAGCTCCCTGCTCTGGAGCCTTTTGAAGAATTTCAGGAAGGATGAGCTATCTCAGCACTACCCCTGGGATATTGGCTTGTACTTCTTGCAGCCCACAGTAGCCAGCTGTGGTGCTTGGAGAGAAGTCATCCACTGTGTTTGTAACAAAACATACAATTGTATAGTTGAAGATGTTAGCCTTTAGAGCTTTCAGGACTTTGTATTCACTGCTAGTGCAAATAGTCCAGTGGACTGTGATGCCTTAAAGACTGAGGCGGGGGGGGGAGGGAACTCCAGGCAAACTTAGTAGGAGATAAGATAAAGAGAGCAGAAGCTTTAATGAGGCTCCAGGAGTAGATATCCATGTGTGTACCCACTGATCCTGATTTCATGATTTTATAATAATGTCCATCCAATCCTGTTCTGCTACCCCTCTCAGTCCTGCCCCTTTCTTCCCCCAGCACACCCCATCAGGAATTGAGTCTGGGGGTTTGGGACACCTCTTTCATCATTGTTGTTGGGTCCTTGGAGGCCTTCCAAAGTCCTAGATTTGGAGGTCCCTCTGCCTGTTTTTGTCTTCTGGTGCAGGTCTCATGGTGTTTTTCTGCAATTTTGCCTTGAAATGGAGAGTAAACAGCTACTGGAATTTTGAGGGATTGATATAGGATGGGGTTGGTATGTGTAAACGTTAAGCTATATTAAATCTACAATAACTTGTAAAATCTACAAAAATTTAAAAATCAAAAAAACCCTGAGGCATCAACTGTGAGGAAAATATAAATGAATTTGTAGTGAAAGTTTTACAACATACTGGATGACAGCATAACTCTTTTTTTGAAAGGTCTTTGAGGGAAATCGACCAACCAATTCCATCATGTTTACAAAACTCAACCCATTCACTCTGGGAGCTATCATTGGTAAGTAAATAGTCACTCATCTGTGAATGTTTAAGACTTCCTGATCAAGTTCACTGATAAATCTCTCTCTGCTTATAGCCATGTATGAGCACAAGATATTTGTTCAAGGAATTGTCTGGGATATTAACAGTTACGACCAGTGGGGGTAAGTTTCCGTGTTCTGTGTATTTATTGACTGATGTTCCTTAATCTGTCTTGGTTTAGAGTAAAGACAACAAAAAAAGTGTTCTACTTGGAGCAAATTATTATAGGATAGTTTTAAATGAAAACATTTTCTGGGGATAAGTCACTGTGTATCCTTATTCAGTCATGCATAATGACTTTGTAGATACAATTGGACCTTGGTTTAGTTGGATTTAGAAGAATACTATGATGCTATGTTATGCTCTGAGAATTAAAGGGAGAGAAATATTTTCCCTTACATAAAGTGAAAAAGGAATTATTTTACTTCTAGAAACACTTAGTAGGCAGTTTGAATGGCACCTGTTAAGCCAAAGACCGACCACCTCTGAATTCTCCTGTACTGGAGACAAAAGAACATTCCTGGCAGAGGTCTGCATCTGTGACTGAGGGTTGTGGTGGAGTTCCATGTACACAACAGCAGCTTTGAGTAGCTTGTCACTTAAAAATGGAAGACTTAATCAAGAGCCAATCAGGTTCTTTTTAATCTGTAGTAATATGAACTGTACAACATACTCCAGGAAGGCTTAGGTAGAGGGATTGGGAAATAAGATTTTTCAGGTGCAGCCTTCCTATGCTGTGAGGGCTTATTTTGAAGAGCGCACTCGCTCTACAGGTGCAGGATATCAGTTTACACTAAGCTGTCTTCTTAAAGCCTGAGCGATAGTATTTGTGTGTGTTCTTAGAGCTGTGCTCTTTAACAGAAATACTGTAGTAGAACCTGAGAAGGAAGGTCTGTCGAGGACAAACTGTACTGCTGTAAACTCTGAAATCAGGAGTTGGATAGGAGTAAGTACATCTTAGACTGCCACACATGAAAATCTAGAATGGCATCTAAAACTGTGGAATGTAGGGACACACTGTAGGACCAGTCTAGTTTCTTGCAGCTGTTGGAATAGCCCAGGTTCTTACCCTGTGAGGCTGTAACTCCTGGGTAGCCCAGTGTAGTGCTGGGGATGCTTACAGGCCTGCAACTCAGCTGCTGTTTGTCTTGGTGCCACAAATTGGTGTTCTGAGCAGTGTCATGTTAAAAACAGGGGAGAAAAGGGCAGAAATGCAAAGATTTCTAGTCCCACCCCCACTATATCAATACATTTTTTATTAGCTATAAGTGTCCTTATAGAATGACACTTGCAGAATATCAAAGCCTTTTAATACTCAACACAGTCTGTCTGTGTCCCACCTGAAGAGAGTCTTCTCTGAGACAGATTCATTGACTGAACAGGAATTTTGATAATCAATGAGAACCACACTTAAATAGCAAGAGACCCTTTTCCACCAGGTTCTCTTAAAAGTTATATCACTGGCAGCATCAGAAACAAACTGAAATAAACTCTAGCAGTTCCTGAAATGATTTTTATTAATACCCACAACAACTGTCACATCCTTGTATTTCGTTGCCGGTGAAAATGTTTAGCTGCATGATTGTATTTAATTGATAACAAAACCCCAAAAGAAACTAACACAAAACATACTCTACAGATAGCACAACCTAAGCCTCAATACCAGCTCAAGCAACATCCTCACCTCATCATATACTTAACAACAGAAAACTACTAACCAGAAGCACAACAACCTGAAACAAAAATCTAAGCCCTCTCTGTATCACAAAGCAGCAAAAATAATATAGTTGCTTCCCACTAACAAACATGTTAACCGGAATTACACACCCTAAAGGAACACAATCACCAGTATTAAGTAAGGTATATACCCAGTGGGTTACGAGGCATAAGGCAAGGTATATTTAAAGGGGAAAAAGTATAAGGCATAAAATGTAGTAGTGTTTATAAAATAAAGATGTTAGCCAGGTAAATTAGTAGCTATGGGGTAAAAGTGGAAAAGTATGAGGCATAAGATATATGCTTGCCCCTTCATTGTCCAAAGGTGTGGGAGGAAACAGGGAGTTGGTTACCCCTACAGAGATGGTGGTCTTTTCCCCCATTTTTGCCTGTGTCCAATCTTTTTTTTTATATACCTTTTTTTCTCTGGTAATTTGAGTGACTATAATCAATGGCTTTTTTGGGGGTGATAGACAGAAAACATAGGCTTAAAGGGTTGGCTTCCCCTGTTTCCCCAGGATATGAGAAGAAAGGCCATGTCATCTCCGTAACACTGTGTCCCTTGGTAATCCTGGCACCAGGAACCACTGGGATGCTTTGTCTCTTCTTGTGTAACCCGTTATCAGCTGACAGTGGTTTTTGGGAGCACTCCTCCAGGGGCTGGCATGTTTTCTGTAGGTTGTCAGGCCTATCACCCCACAAGCAGTGACCCAGGAGCGAGCTGAATGCCTTTTGTACTGGGGCAGGATGCATAACACAAGTGACTACTGAAGGGAAAAGACTGCTTTTACCTTTTAAAAAAATACTTTCTTTTTAGATCTCCTGTAATTTGAGCTCTCTGTTCAGGTAAGCAGCTGTGAGAACTCAAATTGTTTGAGTGGCACTGAGTTGAATACTATGTCAGTAATT
>VWZG01004354.1:60484-81952 GCA_013396735.1 Grallaria varia | reverse complement strand
AGGAGATAATGAAACGCCATCATTAAAGATCTGTCATTCAATGTCAAGGATTATTGTCTAATGTATCATATTTATGTGCATGGAAAAATTTTGGTCCCAGCCATAAGCTTGTGCTCGTGATGTTTGTCTGGAAATTTTACATGGCTAGAAACTTGTTATTATATAGTTTCAGAGTTTATACCAGTAGATAACTGCTCATGGGAGCCAGTGTCAGGTATTTACCCTTTTACCACACCAATCTGATTTACTAGTATTTCAAGTTCCATTAGGGAGCTAGGAAAGTTAATTCCAAATGTGCACATCTAATCATGACAAGAGAGGTATGACTCACTGGTTTGGCAACACATGGGAGGGCTAATCAGGGATGCCTAGGTTTTTAATCTGAACTCTGGAATCAGACAGATCTTGGATCTGAAATAAATCCAGAAATCTTCAATGGAACTGAAAATCTCCAGTTTACTTGTAGAGAATCCTTTTATGCATATTTTGCTAACTTCTGTAGCTGTATTAATTAAGGTACAGTTTAGTACCAGTTCCTGATGCATTAGTCTCATATTTCAGAATTACCAGTATAGAGAGGTGAGTACTATAAAAATTACAAAATAGAGTTTTGTACAATCTTTACCTCCTACTAACACCTTACAGTGTGGGTCAGGGGGTAGTGGCTTCATTACCTCCAAGTTTCATTACCCATGCAGAAAGATTATAAGAAAAAGTGAAGCCTTAAATAATGCATTATGTCAGTTTTCTACAGTGTGGACAGGTTAAGATAGTTAAGAAACTAAGCCCTACATAGGACCAAACCTGTCAAATCATCTATAGGCTTTTTTGCATTTCTTAGGCATAAGGTCCCAGATGCAAACTGTTGTAATGTTCCTGAAACAGTTCATCAATGTTTAGCTCAGAAGTCTGAAACAATACGACAATGCTAGCTGGTGTCATGCCCCAGATAATTGTCTCTGCTGAGTCACAGGTAAATCAACCTGGAAACAGAATCAAAATAATGTGGTTAATACCATTTCCAGGACACAAGCAAATATTTTCTTTCAGTGCTGCACTTTGCTACATGAATACACAAAAGCTTTCTGAACTATCTAAGGTAAATTTGGGACACCATTCCCCTTCTGAAAATGTTGCACCCCTACTAGCAATACTGGGCTAACCTACTGCCTCAGAGGAGGTAAAGAGGGATCTTCCCACTTGCTTGGTAATTCTATCAAGGCCATTACTTTTCCTTTGAGTTTCTGTACTGAAAATGTCTTAATTTTACCAAAACCACTGCCACAGGTGAAACCTGAATAAATTGACCCAGACTTTTCTCTTCTAATTAGTATATTTAATATAATGTAATTATTTGAAGAATAAAAGAAAACTCACTGTAACCACACAGCAAGAGAAGTCCTGACTCCCCTATGGTTTTCTGTCAGCTTCATTCCAGAACTTGGAGGAACTTATCTTGAGTGGTAGGATATGAACTCCTTGGTGCAGTTGGTGAACCCCATTTCTTTGCTGACAATACACCCGAAGGATATAGCTGAGGAGCTGGTCTGTGAAGGGTATATTCCACCACAAACACATTGAATGGGAATTGTCAGCTTATTTTCCCCTGCAGACTTGCAGATAGCCTCTGGCTAGCTACCCATTAGCTGCTAGCCACAGGCATAACCTTGGGTGACTATCTACATGAGATTTGCTTTGCCCTTTGTTTTAACTAATCTGAAGTATTTTCCTTCTGTTCATGCTATTTAAAGACAATTTTCAACACTGACAATTTTTCTTTTGGCTTTCCCATGTTTAATATCTTTAAAGAAAAAACATCTGCACAGAGCAGAGAGGTGCAGGATCACTAAGCAAATGGAATTCAATTATGCTGATCTCTATTTAACGTGGTTCTCTCCTTTCTGCCTACCTCATTCTCTGCTGGCAGACTGTTCAGTAAATATTTTCTCTGCAGGTCCATGAGTCATCCTGGTAGTAAGTCACAGCCAGAGATGCAGGGATAATTGGGAAGTGGGTCAGTGCACAATTATCTCTGGAGATCAGGGTTAAAAATTTCACCCAGAGCTCAAGTCTAGTGGTCTTGTACTGTTACCATGTGTTTACTGCTGAGCTGCCACCACTGTTGGCCTGGTACTTCTGTAAGGAAAATCAGTCTCATATCCAAATTCAGAGTTTGATGAGTCCCTACCTGCACAGTATATTCAGTTAATTCATGGGCTAATATTCTCAGATAGACTGGTTTAGTTTTTAGCATGAAAGCCTCAATGTTTATATAAATATCTATAGGTTTTCTCTGGAGATGAGCTAGCTCAGGGTCTTAATGAAGGCTGTAGAATTAGTGATGACTAATGCAATAGTTGTGTTAGGTGGCTTGTGGTCCTGTCTGAGTGATTTCTGAACATACAACCACAGAATCATGGAATTATTTAGGTTGAAAAAGATCTTTAAGACCACCAAGTCCAAATGCTAACCTAACACCACCAATTTCACCACTGAACCATGTCCTGAAGTGCCACATTCACACATCTTTTACATACTTGGAGGAATGGTGATTCAACCACTTCCCTTGACAGCCTGTTACAATGCTCAACCACTCTTTCAGTGAAGAAATTATTCCTAATATCCAATCTAACCACCCCCCCACCCCCCATTATAGAGAATTTGTTCATTTTATCTAATAAGAATATCTCCTTCTGTAACTTGTGTCCACTGACTGCTGTCCTTTTACTGTGCACCTCTGGAGAAATTGAGCACTGTCTTTTTAACCTGTGATGTAGTTGAAGAAAGAAATTAGACTCTATCTTTTTTAACTTTTCCTCTTCATGCTATACTACTCATTTTTATTCCTTTCTAGCCTTGCTTTGTTAAATACACTTCAATTTATTATTAATGAACAAGTCTTATACCATTTTTACAAGCTAAAGTACTAACAGCTACTACCCTGCTTGAAAGGTTGCTAATAGTCTTTTTCCTCTATTCTAAGGAAGTATTGCTACTTTTTGTTCAGGACACAGTTGTATTAACATTACTGATATCTGGTGGAAAATTATGTGGTGGTTCTGGCCGTTGTGATGTATTACTCTCAGTGCCTCCTCTCCTATAGTCCCTCTAATGTATGATCTCCTGAGAATGTCCATATCAGCAGCCACAGTCCTTAACCTCACCAAGGTTCAGACTTTTTCCTCATTACATCATGTCAGTGTCAGTGATGATTACGAGTCTCTTTTAGACACAGCCTTCACAATAAACTTTCTGTGAAGGTCTTTATCACATGTTTCTCAGACAAGCATGGTTCATCATTCTAATGTAAGATACTTTCTTTTGATTCAGAATGGTCTGAGACTGATATATTCCAACCTTTTTATGACATTTTGGTCCAATTGCTCCACCATATTTCTGTGCCACAGCATAAATCACCTCAGACGTAATGTTAAAAATGTGAACAATAGGCTGGTGTAGGCAAGGAACTGCAGTTTCAATAACCATTTTCTTGCGTGATCATCAATAAAAACAACAAAAACTCCTGTAACTAGGATTTGAAATGGCCAAACTTTTTATTTTTTATGCTTCAGATGTCCAACAGTCTTGATTTTTCAAATTTGAATCAATACAGTTACCCTTCCTAGAGCAACATTAAGCAATGCAATGCTTGATTAAACCTTGGTTTTAGTACAGAATTCAGCCTAAACAAACATAGCCTTTTAGACAGTACACCAAAGAGATGAGAAAAAAGAAAGAAACAAACAAAAAAGGATTTTTCTTTTATATTATTGTGAAGATATATACATACCTTCCGGTATATGTGAAGGTATATACATACATATACAACATACAGGTACCCCAAAAATGGCAGGTAGTAGAAGGATTGTAGGAAAAATTATATCCAAAGACAAGAACACTAGTCTTAAAAAACATTAACCTCAACAGTATTCCAAACACCAGGCCTGGGGAAGGACGCTCCCCCTGTTCTTCTCAGGGCTTTTATCACCCCTCGCTGCCCCTCTGTGGGAGCCTTCAGACGTCTCACACCAGGGAGAGGTTCTCTGGAGTGAAAGAAGAGAAAACATTTAAAACTGTCTCTGGGAAAGATGCCTCTTCCAGACAGGAAAGTCTTTCTAAGCGAAATAAGCCCTGGTCTCCTTGTAATAAATCTTCCGGAAGGGTCTTCTACCCTTACAATTATCCTAAGCCTGCACTGAGTTACAAAGTTGAGATAGAATTAATGGATACATCTTTGTGTTTTGGACTGCTTGCAAAAGTACTCTGTTCCCAAACGTCTTCTGTACTTTCACTTCCAATAAAGAAATTATATATAAATAATAAAATGACCATGATGTTTATGGCCATATAAGCAAGAAAAGCTTATCCTGTACAAGAAATATTTACCTGGAGCTGGTACTCCATAAAAACAGAAAGATTAAAATCTCTAAAGAGAGATGTCATTATATTAGGACAGCATTGTGTAAGAACTACAAAGCTATCAGTAAGAAAATCAGGCAATTACTTGTTGAGCACTGTAGGAGATGTGAGGTGGAAAATGGCTGCGACCCTCAAGTTACAACATGCTACTGTTGAAGTGTGAGGAACCAGACCAAAGAGAAGTGGAGAACCAGAAAAACCAAGAGAAGGTCTGTTACTACTGATAAATTCATAAGAGCTACATTGGTGGCTAAACCCCATCTGCCCTTGCTGACATCTTTTTCGTATCCCCCCAGAACCTTGACATTTGAATCAAGGCCTCTAGGTCTGATATTAAAATAGTGACTTGAATGTTGATAATGCCTTTAAAATCTAAATATTTTGACTTTCCATAATCTATTACTAATATAAAAGAGACAAATTTGAAATGCACTTCAGAATATCCAGCATGCACGAAAAAAAACTGCAGTGAGGGCTACTCGGTCCTCAGGCTTTTTTTGGTATTTCAAGAGGATTTTAAAAAGTGTATTTCTCATAGCCTATATTTTGGCTTTATGAAGCATAGAAATTGGAATTGGTTGATATATGACATAGAAGGTTCAAAGCAGAGAGGATGATCAAAATAATTCAGAATTTGTAGCTATTAGGTAAATTATCAAAAACACTGTAATTGGAAGTATGATGGTAAAAATCTAAAAACTTATTTTGGCAAGGATCTGCAGACCAGCAATGACTGTGATCCTGAGTCTGAAAAGTGCTGAGGACCCAGGAGGCTCCTGAATGAGGCATGGAAGATCACTCATAAAAACAAAACAAGCAAAAGAAGAATGTGATGCAATAGAATGCAGTATGAGTGATCATTTTAATACGTCTTTCTCTAGAAGAGATTGATTGTAGCTTTTTTTAAAGATTGTTGAAGAGGTTGAAGATTTACTCCCTTATTTGTTCCTTTTCTTTAACTGGTTTTTCTATTTCTTTCAATTTTTTAGGTTCTTTTTCTACTTATTTCTGTTCAACTTTGTTTCTCTCTTTCTCATTTCATTATTCTCAACATTTTCAATTATTTTCTTTATAAAAGAACACCCCCATTAAATAGAAACCAGGAGCTCTTCCATTTCTTTTAATACAATCTTATTGCTAAGTGATAGCATGACAATTAGATTCTGCATGAGTTTGTAGAAGGCATACTCAGTAAGGACCATATTCTTCCATTCTTTCTCAAGGTTAGTGTAACCTTTTGTCATGTAGACTTTCATTCACAGCAGTGGAGATGTTAATAAAATTTTGCTTAGTTGTGTAAAGATTAAGAAGTTTATCTTTTTCCAGTTCTATTTTAAAAACACTAAAAAAATCATTAGACCAAATAAAATCAGCATAAAGGGAAGCATCTTCACATAGACAAAGAAAAAAATAGTAGAAACCTCTCCTAAAAATAGACTGCTCCAAAATCTACAAATTCTCTAAGTAAAGATCATCAATTATCTTTACTTGGCAAATGAAAGGCAATAACAGTAAAATGCGTATGAGCACCAACTGTGATGTGAAATTTAAGACTCTAAAACTTCATTAAAATCAGACTGGTAATGATGTACCATATGCACTGGGCTGCGTTTGCCTGAGGATCTCCAACCTGTGGCTCATTTCTTCTGTCACACCACCTCTTTATAAGAATGACTCAGAGTGCTTTGTTGAAGTGCTTAGGGGCTGACAAGCAGGGTAGGTGTTTCAGAAATAATCATTTGCTTCATTATACCCTGGTTGATTATAGACATTTTCTGTTTATAGGAGAATCTTAAGCTTTCATTTCTAAAGTTAACTGAACTCATGAAACAAGGCTGTTAACAAGTATTCTGACAATTTATGCTCTCTGAATAGACAACTGATTATTTTTTTTAATAGTAAAAAGGATTTTTTTAATAGCCTTTTACATAAATAAATTATCATGAATTTGGATAGTACATTTCATAGGGATCACAAAAATATATTAACCAGGTATGATAGATGGGTAGACATCATAGGTGAAGGGCTGTGTACTTCATTACCAGCTCTTGAGCAATTTAGTCCCCACGTGCTTATTTTATTATTCTTGTGCTTTAGTTTCTTATTTGTAGCTCACCTTTATAAATTATTCAGAACCTTTTCCTTTTTCAGTGCTTTCATATACAGCTCCCAGTAACGCCACATCAATTTATGGCTATAAGTGGAAAGTCAAAAAGAAAGCCCGTGCCAAAGCAACACTAAGCTGAATTCTTTAGGTCTAGAATGATGAAAAACTAGTGGTACCTGAGAGATATTAATGAAGCTGAAATCCATTTGATACCTGGTCATACCTTAATCATTAAAAATTAAACTTCTGAACATAGGCAGAAGCACCTCTGAACACTGACATGCAAGCAGAGGTGTCCAAATTCTCACAAGAGATGGTCTGGTGAGGAATCTTAAATTGCCTTCAGCATGTCTGGCAGTCACAGACACTCAGAAATGGAGGAAGATGAAAGGAGTAGCAGTTCCGGGGTTAACTGGTTCATTTGGTTTCAACATAAGCAACCTATTGACCAGGCTATTTATCCAGAGTAGGAAAGCCTGTGTTTAATTATATTTTCTAAACAAGATAGCGCCTTGACCACTTAAAGAAAAGCATGGGAAAAGTGCATGCTACTGGCCTTGTAGTGCAGTAAGGGAAAGAAAATGTGACCCTAATGGCTAACACACTCACTTAGGTAAGTATAGAGCCTTATTTGACATATTTGACATATAAAACACCTATTGTGTTTTCCTTTCCTTTTTCATGTTATAAAATTATTAGTAAATACATTTTATCTTTGCAGAAGTATTTTCCCATATTTCAGATATTTTGAATATTAAAGAAAGTATTTAAAAATACCTTTCCACAAGTGTTTTTTTCAGGCTGTCTGTAGTATCATTACAACACATACAATCTAATTTTTTGCTGGAAAAATAAATTTCAGATTAAGTTTTGAAACTTTGGTTATCACTTGGCATAAATGGGATGTCACAGGGGAATAATATAATATCCTTTAGAAAGCAAAGAAGGTGCCATCCATTTCCCAGTGTACAGAAGGCTGAAGAAGAGTTTTTCATTGTTGCATGCTCCATTTTTCGTTTTTATTCAACACTATGTCTTTTTAAACTTGTGTGCTCTTTCTATAAAATGTAAAGTTTCATATTAAGTAATGTAAAATCAAGAATGTTTTATTTTTAATGACGATTTGTTAGTCTTATCTGACTATACCTTCATCTTTGCTCTGTTCCATATTCCCAAATCAACAAAGCACACAGGAAACAAGCAAAAAACCCCCAGACTTTTGTACTTGTTTTCCTCCAGTGACCTGGTAGTGTTTTAAATAGTAAATTACTAAAATTCAATAAGTAGGTCAATATAAAATTGAGATGGGGAAGCTGATTCATCTGGGTTACTACATGGCAACACCTTTCTTGGGAGAAACCCTGCCTAGTAAAGAGCAGTGAGTTTTTCAACTAATCTCATAAATCATTTTGACAATAAACACTAGAGATTGTCTCAAGTTGCAAAATTCACTTCCAGATCTGGAACTGCATCTCACCAGTTTTGAAAAACTCATTTTTTTCCTCCTTACTATAAATAGAAGAGGAATCTCTAGATAAAATATAGTTTATATTAAACAAACCAAGTATGGAGCTGTATAGTTCGATCTTTTTTGTTCATTCTCAAATATAAAATCAACAACCACTATCCTTGTGAACTAATGTCCCTTCAGAACGTAGTACAAATCACTGATGCTTCTCATTTGCCTCATGTGGCATATTACTATGTCTTGAGGGCAGCACAAAAAAGAGCTTCTTTTCTCTAAGATAAACTTATATGGTATGTAACCAATCCAGAATAAAAGATAGCTCAATTAGCTGAGGGAAAATATATTTATCTAGTAATTATAACTTCATAGTCAGATGTCCAGTACTATCTACTTTCAAATGAGGCCTCAAAGAACATCTGTCCCCAAAAAATCAAATGTCAGGAGAAAATAATAGATTTGATTTCACTTTTGTAGATAGTAAGCCATCCAGTTTCACCCAGTTGTGCCTGCAGAGTGTAAAAAGTTTTGTTGGATAAAAGCTCCTTCTTCAGTTTGTTTCAATCTGAACGGAACATGCCACGGTAGAGAGGATCCTGTGCTTCCCAGTACTGTGTTTTTTCAAGTGTTAACTATTCTCACTCTTCTCTCTCAATATTAAAATAGAGAAAAAGTTTATAAAATTCTATTTTATTTCTAGCTGGATTTTTTAGCTTTTCCCCAAAACGCGAGTTTGTTTTTTAACACATATTTTCTGTGCTAAAAAACCCACAAACACACTCACAAAAAACCCGACCAAAAAAACCCCCCACATTACAACCCGCTGGTTTTCTTTCACAATTGTCTTTACTCAGTGTAGTAAATTTATGTGTCATTCTTTAGGATTAAGTGAGTAGGTTGGGTTCTCTTAAGCTTATTATCATGTGCTAAGCTACAATCTCTAGCCCCTGATATGTGCTGTATACTTTTTTTTCACAGACCTTAGGATTGCAATACTTGCTATTAAAGGTAAATATCAAGACTGGTTGTTATTCTCTCATTAACATTTCCAGTGTCAAAAATAGACAAAAAAATTAATCCTCTAATTCTACATAATCTATTGTGCCTCCTTCTGTCCACCCTTGTCACAGTACCACATGGAAATTGCAAATCAATTGCTTATTGGCTGTGATTTTCAAATGAAACAAAACCATGAAATGAAACTGTCTTGGCACCACACCAGCAGCTGATCTTTATATACTGTTCTACCTAACATGTAAAACCTTTCCTAGTATACCAGCCACTATGACATACATTTGCAGTTCTTGCATGTTTCAAAGGCTGAGTGAGTCATGGGTAGCTTTGGAATAGCACAAACACGGCAAGAAATGTGACAGCTGTCTTCATCCAGGCAAAGGTCAGCTCAGCTTTACTAGATCTTTGAATGGCACTAGCATCATGCACAATTAAATGAAAATGCAGCAAAATCTGATATTTTTTTCCAGGCGTTCTTTGTTCTGCCTACCTTCTTGCAACAGTTTAACAGTTTAAAAGGAAGCAGATTTAGGTAAACAATTTCTTAGGGAGTCCACGAATATTATTCTTGGGTAATAAACTCCCAAAACATAAATGTTAACAATTGGCATGTTTTCGTACTTATTTTGGCATCAATATGCCACAGAACTTGATTTCTCCTTCTCTCTAAATCAGATTTGAGCACACCTACTTTTTCTCCTGGGATCCACTACAGACTTGATTGGAAAATATAAGCAAGTCTATCCAATCTGCTTGATCCTATTGCAAGAAATCTATCACTAGGTTATAGAAGATCTCAGGTTTTATGGCATGCATTTCTAACCTTAGGTTTACCCATTCATTTCTCCTAAAATTCACCAAAGTTATGATAGTACTTAGACAAGTAGAAGATTCACAAGAGATAAAAAAAAAGGCTTATTAAATTTTATGGCTTAGATTTTTATTTCAAAAACCTATAAATGGAAATAACTTTCATAGCCTGCCTTTTCTTTAATTTTCCAGTACAATATGAATGTCAATTTAATGTTAAAATCCCCGTTATTTATTTGCATTCAGGGTGTCTCTAAATGGGATTAAAATGTATTTCATAGAAGTGATGAGTTTGATTTGGTTGGTCACTTCCATCAGGATAGATACTAGAGATAATACAGAGAATAAGAGCACCATGGAAAATTAAAATAATTACAAGATTCATCATATACCATTTCATCCTTTGGATGAATTCCCATATTGGATTTCATTGTACATTATTATCTGAAGACTGTATGGTAAACCAATTAAACAGCCCACATAAACACCCACAAGTAAGATTAATAATATCTCTCCTAACCTTCCTGTCTTTCCTTTCAAGGAGAATCTAGAAATAAAAAATCATAGATATACTTTACTGCTGGTTTGAGAGTCTCAGAAAAAGACCTCAGTCTGAGACAGGATGGACAAGCAGATGCTGATTAACTTGCTATATTCTCAGATGTCAGTGTTCTCTGAAGACCAGTCTACACTCTGAAGTATTTTTCAATTAGCATAGATGTCTTACCATTAGGTCTTACCAACTTTCCTTGCCAACTCCAACATTGATTCCTGTGCAGCCCTTACATGAACATAACGTGGGTCTGGGGACACCAGGAGTGTGCTTCCTGCATCTGAAAGATTTTCTCCTGCGGTGCAGCTGTAAGAGTTCATGAACAGGTAAAGAGCCTAGTGAACTCCTCATACTAAACCTATCAGTTTCATATTGTATTTGTGAAATTCATGTGAATTGTCAAAAAAAGAAGTGGCACTGCTGAACAAACACACACATATGGCCAGTCACATAAGCATTACTAAGTACGTTCTGATGAAGGAGACATCAGACCTCTGGAAGATTACTGAATCAACTCAACTATGCAACAAGACTAGAAGCCAAACTAAAAGTCAGAATATAATTTCTGTATAACTCCTGGGTTCAACCATTTCTTTTTATATGGATCTATGTATTACTTATCTTTTAAGAAGCTCTAAGTAGTCATAATATTTATATTTTGATCTAATTTCTATATGCTCACCTAGCCTAATTGAATTAATTACCTTTTTAAAAGCAAACTCTACAGATCATGCCTCAAATTAAAATCTAGGATTGAACTCCATATAGCACTGCAGAAAACTGTTTTAATGATTTCCCTCATCAAAGAAGAGAGTACTAGTTCTGAAGGGGAAGTAGCAGTTTGTAAAGCTCTTAGATGCTGGAGATAGTAGGTTAATTGTTGTTGTGGCATGTCAGAGGCAATTAAGAGAGAAGTGATGGAAGGATCTGTAAAGTGGACATGAGTCCAATTCCACAGTAAAAATATCTTAGTTGGCAAAAGTTTGTATGCCCTAAGCTACAACAGCTCATGCTTATCCCAGTACTTGTTGTTTTCTTGGAAATAAGGATTCTGTCCTTTTAATGGGAACATGGTTCTGCTCCTGAAGAGACCTAGTCAGATGTGTACTTGTGAGTAGATGAGAATTCTATGGTCCTAGACCCCCACAGACAAGACAACTTAAAAATCACCTATTCCCTGATATTAAAAAGGATTTATTAATTTCATTTAGAACAAAACAATGCACATTTGAGATCATGAAAAAGGAACTATCTGCCTAGGGTTGCATGCCAAGTGTAAAAAATTATCCTGGCCTTTTATTTTACTTTGTCCTGGAAAAAAGCACAGTATGTAGTACAGTGGGTAATACTGATGGAGAAAGGTACAGGTAGGTCCTCTGGGAAATGGTAGTTGATATCCTTTGCTTCCTTTACTCTTCTATGCAACAGTAAACAATAGCAAACCTCTCCTTCATGGATCTTCACAATCCTTTCTCTGGCTTTTCTGTTCCAATTTTACTTCTTTTTGCCTTTCTATGGTAACAGCAGTCAGACTTTTGATCCTTATCCAAAGGAAAATAAAATTAGTCCATTTGGCTAAGAAGTCTCAGGCCAGCCCTGATGAAAAGTACATGTCCTATTACATTTCACCATCAAAACACCACATCTATTATTTTGTCATATGCTACAATTGCATTTTCACAGCCTAAGGAAATGTTTTCTTGAAATCCCATGAAAAATGTGCAAATAAAATTAGTACGAAATTTGATCATACTGTGAGTGGCCAAGAGTAATTTGCCTTTATATCATTGTTTTATAACATGGTTTTGCTTTAGAATGGATAATAGCTTGCTGTAAAGCAAGTACTGAGATTAAAACGAGGATAGAATAGCATCCATGCTTACAGTAGGCTGGATAAAATTTGAGGATTACCAATATTCTAGGAGATGCAATGTGATGTGAACATCAGCTAACATCAAGCAGAGTTGCTGAAACAAGGAATCACACTTTGCCATATCTGAAGTATTTTGCATCCATGGTGAATAGTGAACACAAAGGTATAGGGAAAGCGCATGAGCTCATATATACACACAGTACACTTTGTAGTGAAGTATTTCGCTCAGGCTTCTCTAAAGGAGAATCAGTTTATAAAAAGCGCGCTCACACATGCTGTGTTTCCATACTTCAGAAGTTAAGTTCCCTTTATAATGCAGTATTATCTCACCCTCCGCTTTTTATTTAGAACTCACGGCTAAAAGTTGCTGCAGATTTTGCCTAAAATGGAAGAAAAGAACTTTGCAGACAATATTAGCATAGATAAATAGAGAGCAGGTCCTTTAATAAAAGTGTTTTCAGGTGCAACAAAGTACATAGGTGCACAAAACAGTATGAGGTTTTTACAAACTCATAACACTACTTAATTATCATATCTAACAGATACATCAAACCTGAAAATTGTCCCCCCCTAGAACCATCCCTGGGTCTGTCACTTTGGAGCTTCTCCAAGGATTTTGGGCCTTCTATCTTGCTTTGACTACAATATATCTTCCAAGTGCATGTGTCCCAAACAAGATGTCCTTGCTGAAATCTTTTGAAGAATGAGGTACAAACTGTGAGAGAGAGGTTTAGAAACTGTAACCTGCTACACAAAGTGTATGAAATCATACAGCTATATTAAAATGTACAAATATAAAAAAAGGCTCTTAAGGCAACACAGGTGTAAGACTTAACCGGCTGCTCATAATGACTTAGAAGTTCCAGCTGGAACACAGAAAAAGGTAACAAAATGCATATATAATTAGCCTTAAGTAAATAAAAAACTGCGCTTTATTGAGATTAGAGTGAGTGAGGTGGTTAGTGCTTTGGAAATAAAACACGACAGTTAATGTAAAATAGAATCTAATGTGTTTTTTTTTTTTTTTTTTTTTTAAAAAATGGAAAAGGCAAAAAACATATCCATTGAATCTGTTGTTTTGTCACTATCAACTAAATGCAAATTTTGAACTTTAAAGGAAAAGGGACATACATTTCTGTCAAGGGTAATCTCCACTGAAATGAGTTCATTCAGATCTAAGTCTTTACTTCTCTGATTTTTTTTTTAATGAAAAGACATTGCTTATATTTACAGTCCTTTGCAAACAAAATAGCTTTCAGCTCTTAAAAATCTGATGACTGCTTTTATCCTCTTCATCCAGACTTTTTTCTGAAGGAAGTTAATAGAGTTCATCTTGATAAATGATTACCATGCAGAATTGGAGACCTTTTGATCAGTAAATAAAGCTGCAGAGAGAAAGATGTTATGGGGAATTCTAGCTCGACTATGGAACTGTGTTATCAGGAGACAACATCCTGTGTGACTCAAGCTTCAACTACAGCTTTGCTACAAACTTTGTGTAAAAACAATGCAGAGATTAACTATTGTAGGAGCTCATCATGGCATATAATTGCTGTAATAAAGATCAAAATCACACAACATGTAATTAATTTGTAGCTTTTTATTGTATTAATTATGTTAGTAACTGAAAATCAAAACCCCATTTTACTAAACCCTGTAAAAATTGATGATCAAAGAACATACTTGTATTATTCTGAGGAATCTCAAAAGAAGATATAGGCATTAATGGGAAATATTTTTTAGAAAAAGATAAAAAAAGTTATATGCTATGTGAAAGATAATATATTTTTCCTTCCACAAGACTAATTAATTTCCAAATTTCAGTAATGCCTCATGAATCCCCTTTCATAATTACCACATTGCTGTATTTTTCTAATTATTTCACTTCAAATCACATTTTTGTCTTTATGGGAAAAACACAGCCTACTTAACTTTAAAAAAATATTTGCTGAATAGTTGGCATACCCTAAAATAAATCAAAGAGTCATCATCTCCGATAAATTTTGTGATGGTGAAGGCCATCTGAATTCACTAAGAAGGTTTCAATGCCCAAGCCTTCATGCTTGCTCCATCAGCATATAAATTACTCCATTCTGTATCTTTTTTATCTAATACTATGTTCCCTCCTGCTCTGTTGTCTCTGGCCTTTGGTAGCTGTGCCTGCATTTGAGACTGAGTTCACAATGGCTTCAGGTAGTAATCTTCTACTGAATTATCTTAGATTGTCAGCTCTTTGATGGCAAGACTCTCTATGTTCTGCATTTGTACAGTGTTATGACAATAAAATAGAAAAGAAGAAAGCTAATGGAGATGACACAATTATGCTCAGTGGAGTAAATCAGGACAACAGAGCTTTCAGAAACATTTTGCATAAGATAAATGAGGCAACATGCAGTTTGTCAGGACCAAAGAAGGAATACGCATCAATAGTCAAGATATCTGACAATTAATAATTGTTCATGATTCTTTGGTGAAGTATTATTTAACTTTTTAATGTATTCATTGCTTGGGCAAGCCAGCACACACATGGATATTTGATTTTTTCGCTTCATGTGTGCTCTAGCTATGTATGGTCTACTCCCTGATATGTCTGATGTCGAGGGAGGTGTCTGAACGATTCAGTTTGCAGAATTCCCAGCATGATTTACATGGTTTGAAGCCTTTTGCTACAAACCCTGTGTTAAAACAGTGCATAGCTGAACTGCTTCAGGAATACATAATAGATTGAGCTGAAACTACAAGAGAGATCTAATTTCTTTTAGCTAGAGAGAGATCTGCTGCATACTTACACTTCAACATGCCTTCAAAATATCAATGCAGACTAGTTTTTTTCGCCTGAATCTTACCAACTGCTACTTCAAAAGCAAGACATTCAGAGCCTGACCCTGAAAACCCACCAAGGACAATTTTCTTTTTGTAAAAAGAAATTTAAAAATTGAAAAAAATATTTTCATTAGTGTGGGACAATCCCAAGCACAAGTACATGCTGGGCAGAGAATGGAATGAGAGCAGCCCTGAGAAGGTGGTCTTGGCAATGATCATGGACAAGCTTAACATGACTCAGCTGCAGCCCTGACAGCAAACCACATCCTGGGATGCAGCAAAAGAGATGTGACCAGCAGGTTGAGGAATGTGCTTCTGCCCCTCTACTCTGCTTTTTTGAGACCCCACGTGATACACTGCCTCCAGCTCTGGTGCGCCCAGCACAAGAAAGATGTTAAACTCTTGGAACAAGTCTACAGGAAAGCCATTGAGTTGATCAGAGGGCTGGAGCACCTCTCCTATGGAGACAGGTTAAGATCTTTGGGGTTGTTCAGCCTGAAGAAGAGAAGGTTTCAGAGGGACCTTATAGTAGTCCCCTCCAGTCAACTGCAAAAATTAACCCTGTCCTGCCCAGAACCAGGACAGCAGGGGTTTAATGCTTCAACATTGGGAGCATCCTCCTGATTGGAGGCCAGAGTGGACCATTGATGGTAATCAATATGACCAAGGCTGAGGTATTGTTTCAGGGAGTCCTGGTATCTACTCTTCGGGGCTCCTCTCTTGCAGCGGTCGGTGGCAAGTTCACCATAGATCACTATCTTAGGGAGGCGGTGATCCTCCATCCTGGAGATGTGCCCTGCCCAGCGCAGCTGCGTTCTCAGCAGCATGGCCTTGATACTGGTGACTGCTGCCTGTTCAAGGACAGACACATTAGTCACGCCATCCATAAAACTGCTGCTTCCTTTGAGAACACACGCAGAATCAGTCTGGAGGAGAAAAGACAACGCAGGAAGAACCGTGCCTTGCCAACACCACCTATGGAGACTTTCTGCTGTGCCTTTTGCAACCGGACTTGCCTATCTCGCATTGGCCTTTTTAGCCATCAGTGCTCTGCCAGCAAGCGTGGGGAGAGCCCTTCCCAAATCTTCGTTCGTGAAGCCTAGCAATGAGTGACTGACTGACAGAGGAGCATCCTAGTTGCAGTAACACAGATCCCTGTGAGAGTAAATTTACCCTACAAATAAATGAATCATTACAGAAAGCATCACCATCATAGCAAACTTCAGAGAGCTGAGTTAGATATGTGTGACTAAGCTAATTCTAATACTTGAATAAAAAGTTGGAATAGTCTTCATTCTTGAGGGAGATATTTCAGAACATTTTGTCATTTCACAGAAAGAATTACTTATTTGAGTTGGATGAGGTTTTTTTGGTGGGTTTGGTTGGGGTTTTTTGGATTTTTATGGAAAAGTTTCAGGTCCATTTTATTGATTTCTTTACTTGCTTTGAAATACAGGCTAATAAAATGGGCTAAAAGATATCTTAAAATCCTGGGGTTTGCCATAACTAAAAGCACATAAAATAGGTAGCAAAATTCAAGTTATGGCACCAATGTGGAAACATAAATATATTAATTTGGATTTCCAGTACTTAATTACTTTCTCTTTCCTTACAGTACTGATATGTAAAAATATCTACAAATTTTAGCATATAATAATGGATAATTGCATTGTTATCATTCATTGTGTTAGTTATTGCATTTATGTTTCTATATTCTGATGAAGTTTGAACTTTGTAATTTATGGGCATTAGAAGGATTCTATAAATCTATGAAATTCATTAAGAGTATATTAATTTCTTAAAGTAAATTTATATATGCTATTCAGTATTTTGTTCCAGAATAAATAACATGTATATTATAGCAACAAGAAATTATTTTTGTTAAATTTACATTTACAATAAAACACTCAAATGCTTTATTTTATATCTTTAAAAACTATTCCTATGATTTCTGAGGACAAGAGAAAAATTCATATTAAATTTCAGTTTTATTCTGGATCCAGAAGTTTAAATAACTTACATTTATATTAATTTTTTGTAAAATAAATATATTGAAGAATAGTATTAGGATGTTTTTCTTATTATGTCTGCCTACATATTTGAAAACCAGTACATTTAATGAACACTTTCAACAGTCCATAAAGATTATTGAACTGCAAAAAACTACACTGGTGTGTGGAAAAAGCTACTTCTTTCTTGATTTGCTAAATGGCATTTTGTTCCTCTGGTGTGCTGATATTATATTAAATTAACTTCAGTTTGCTGAAGTTCTTCTACTGATGTTCTAAAACACATCTGAAAAAATCATTCTATTACTGATTTTTTGTTCTTTAGACAAATTTGCCATAACACTGAATTAAACATAGGAGGCTTTATTGCATATTTACTGTTTGTTTCTTCATAGAAATAGAAACTGGCCAGCTTGGGGCTAGTCTGCATGGAAACGATATGAAATATTAATGTGAAGCAGCGGAAGGCATGATGATGCAGTCTGCAAGGTAGTTAGGTTAACGCTATCACTTCCAACCACATGAGTCCTTTTAGCTTGAAATAGTCATAAAAGAGTACTGTATCTTAATTATTCTCCCCTGTTTATATGTGTGTTGTGTACGTAGAGAGGTTTAACTTAATTTCCAGGAACATTCTGTTCCATTTAATTCCAATGCACAGTCAAATCCTAAATTCCTTAAGAAAACCAAGGCTGGTCTATTTTGTCACATTTAAAATTTTCTCTTTGGAAAAGCAGCCTCCACTGATAAAGAAGAGATTAAAATTCTATCCATCTCAACTAGTTTATAGTTGGAATATAAACGTGTTGTTTATGTGTGTTTCTTGTGGACCATTGAAGAGTAATGTAAAAGCTGCTACCATGTCTCTCCTATGAAGACAGGCTTAGAGGGTTGGGAATGTTCAGCCTGGAGAAGAGAACACTCTCGAGAGCCTTTCAGTACCTAAAGGAACCTACAATAAAGCCAGAGAGGGACTTTTTAGAAGGTCATGTAATGGTAGGACAAGGGAGAAAAATTTTTTTAGGACTAGGTGATCCTTCCAACCTAAACCATTCTATGATTCTAAGTCTGACTTCTATTTTAGTGGTTCATTCACAAATTTGCAGAGAAGACTGAGTCAGGACCCGTTATAACATTATTTTCCAATAAATTTGCACTCAAAATTAAACAAAGAAGTGACTGCAAATAGTCACAAAAATATATGCTTTTTTCATCATCAATAAATGGATTTGTCTGGTTTATGTTTCATGTATTTAAAACACAAAATGAAATGTAGCAAATTAAGACTTTATTGAATTTGGAAAATTCTGACAAAGATCTCCCATCCTATGACTTAGAGAGCACTGTCTGGCTGGCAATTACTTTCTAATACAGTCTAGTTTTTGCAATAAATTTAAAATAAACACAGAATTAAAAAAAAAAGGAAAGTGTATGAGCATGAGAACTGAAGCTTAAGTGTGAATATATGAACATAATAAGGTAGGTTAAAGTGGTTTCCTTGTAGTGGGTATAAAAAAATAAGGAATTTATTATATGTGTCAGAATGTGTTGTCTATTGTTATCAATTTCTATGCAAATGCTTGCATGGAAACAAGAATAAGTAGAGTATTTAGGGATCAGTTCTTACTTTTATTGGATTTCATAACAAAACCTGTATTAATTTCAAATGAATGCAAGATCAGTCTGGAAAAATACCCATAAATCATCTAGCATGACCAGCCAGACAAAGGTCTTTGAGATGAAGGGGAGTTTGAAAGTTTCTAAGAAGGCTATGAGAGTGTTATTTTATAGGTTCCAGTACTTGTAGTCTGGCTCATCTTCCATCTAAACATCTTCCCAGACAGTATTACCAAAGGTTGTCTAGAATTTGGTAGTGTCACATGAGCCCTTCACAAATATAGGAATGACAGAGGAGGGAGACATTTAGCAGCAGCCTTGTGAGGAAATGGTGGTAAGGGCTTGTCGGGAAAAGAACATAAAAATCAACAAAATAGGACTTAAGCAGAGTCACCTCAAGAACTGGTGTGCAAGCAAGAAAGTGCCCACTAGGCACATTACGAAAAAACACACAAAACTTTTGGGAAATGAGCATGCTGGGGCTCCTCCATGAAGTGCCTATACACAAGCGCACACAGCGTGGGGAATAAACTCGAGGAATTAGAGATCTGGGGGCAGTTCCAGGGCTACAGTCTTGTTGCAGTCACAGAGACATGGTGGGATGGGCTTGCATCCCAGCTTGGAGTGCTGCAATGTCAGCATATGAGATTATCAGTGGCAAAAGGAAGATTAGGCCAAATGTGCTCCTGCTGATGAGTGGTGCAGGGACCCTGCTGACAGAGGACATCGAAGTGGATGAAATACTGGAAGCCTTCATTACCACTGCCTTTGCTGGTAAGACCAGCCTTCAGAAGGATTCCAAGGATGCAGAGACCAGGGAGAAAATCTGGAGCAAGGAAGACATACTGTTGCAAGAGAATCAGTTCAGAGGATATTTAAGCAAACTTGTCATACTTAAGCTCACGAGCCCTCATGAGAAGCACCCAAGTGCTGAGTGAGCTGACTGATTTAACAAAAATTATGAAATCAAACATAAAACCAAGCTTTTAACCATCACTAAAACATGATATAAGGAAAATTTTTAAAAACTCTGACACATGACTAGAAGAAATGTTAGCAAAAGAGTTGGACTGCAGAATGAAATTATACAGTAAAGAGAAGAGAAGGAAGATTGAAAGAAATAGATAGGAGGCAGTTACCGAGGTATTCATACATGTAAAGTAATAGCTGCAATAAAGAAAGATTAGTGGCAGCCAGATAATGAAAGCAAAGGAATAAGAAAAAAAAAAGTCTATACATATTCAAAAGAAAAACAACCTTGTGAAGAGACAGAAAATCTAGCAGAATGCAGTAGGTAAGAAGTAAACAAAAAACTCAAAAGCCTGAGTTTTTAGATATCTATTTTAATTTTTTCTCTTTAAAAAATGATGAAGGAAAATAATATGGGAGGATATTATGTAAGAAGCAGAAGCAGTGATTAATGGTAATAGCTGGAGAGACTGAGACCAAAGGGTAAACAGAGTATCTGACCACATGCTGTTTGAACAGTGAATAATTCATAGAAAACAATCAGGATCCCACTGCTGTGGAAGTTATTTTAGGATCCACCTCTAGCAGTAGGAAATTGTCCCAGTAGTTAATATTTAAAGTTAAGTTTACAGTTCCCTTGGACAGAAGAAATGTCAGAAACAGTGTAAAAGAAACACAGTGAGTGATAAAATTACAGAACTGGCAGGACTGAGAGATGAGAACTGTTCTTCACAATGTTCAGAGGGAGAACTCTGAGAATTGAGCCGGGTTTGTTAAACGCCAGCTCGTAAATAGCCAGATACTGAAGTTTTTGAAGTTTTCTTTAATTGTGACATCCAATTAATGTGACTACATAGTTCTGAAACATTTGTCCATAGAGCATCAACTGCCAAGATGTCTTCAGCAACTAAAACTTCAATTTTTCCATTATAATTGATCTATGAAAACAGTTCTTTGTAGCAGATACAGAGAAAGAATTTAGAACTGATGCCAGATCTATGTGACAAATTTCTATGGCACAGTTTTTTTGAAAAGTGGTATAAGAATATTTGATTGACATCTTTCAAAAAGCCTGCATGTAGCTTTTCTTATACACACAGACATAGATATGTATGAATATTTTCATATCAATGCATACACACTGCTTTTGCTTTCATACTAGCACATCCTGTAAAGTTTTACTAGCAAAGTTGTCCAGCTATAGATCTTCCTTGACTTGTACGTCTCTGTAAAGCACAGAAGAGTTTTACTTATACTAGAATACAGAGTTATGGCTTGACAATTATGAAAATCTCTAAACCAAACAATTCCACTCTGCCATTTAGCAAGGTGACTTACAAAACAAAAACCCAAAAGGCTGAGGCTACTGGTTTCACTAGTACCTGCATCTCTTATCAGAAAAGCATCTCTTTTTTTATTTATTCTTTTACGTATGCTAGCCTTTTTATAGGGGATTCTTTACTTCAAAACCTAAACAATAAAAAGAGAAAAGGTATGGGAATCTAGGTCGGCCACTTTCATGGAAAAATGTGAAATGTTAATTTTTGTTTCACTGAACTTATTTGTTAGTGAATAAAACCAGTAATTATGCAATGTTTCAACAGCACAGAGGATGATTAACATTTAATCTAATCTCATTTTAAATCATTCATATAGATTAGTTTCCATGAGATTCATTTACCTGTCCTTATGCTAGTCATTTTAAAAATAACTTGCTGCTTGTCAGTCTGCTAAATAATGAATTCTCATCAGTTCTGTATTCCCTCAAGAGTTATTTTGAAATGCAATCTGTTATGTGAAATACATGTT
>VWZG01004354.1:42529-56673 GCA_013396735.1 Grallaria varia | reverse complement strand
AAAAGCACACATGAAAATAAATTTTACTTACTTTCAGAGAAACATCCACTACTGTCTTTTTGGTATGGATCGTTGCTTGAATGTTGGCTACGGGTCCTGTAACACCAAACCGGACGAAACCTCTCATTGAATCCAGATAACTGTTTTTGTATTTTAGAAGAAAAATTTGTTTCAGCTTCCTTAATACACAGTAGCAGGAGTCCACATAGTTACTCCTACTAAAAAGAGAGACTAAAAGGATGTGAAGTTATATCTGCCTGTCTCAAGTACATTTGTGTGAATAGTCTGCTAAAAAGAGACAATGCTCGAACCTGTTTTATTATAAGAAAAGAACATAATTCAAATGCTAATGCACTCTCATCATACAGCAAAAGATGGTTAATATCAGATTAAATTGGATATGCAGTGAACAGAGCAAGTGTACATGTTCAGGTACCAGAGTAGGCTATATGACATCATCCTGAACCTGTAAATAACTTCTACTTCTGAGCTCACTGATATTTGCCTAACAGTTATCATCAAGACCTAGAAATATTTTGCTTCTTAACAGTGCCAAAGAGAAGATGAAATTTTAAAATCATCAACATATCTGAAAACTGTAACCTTGGTATCTGAAACCAAAAATTTTAGTTAAGAATCTGCCAGTCAATCAATCAATATGTTCAGAAAATGGTCATCATAAAATAAAACAAGAACAACACAACAATCAAGAGAGAGGCTCTGTTACCAGTCCCAACCCATTTCACCATCATCTGCTCTCAATAGCTAGGGGTCTGTCTGTAGTACACTCCATCCTTAATTTAAATGAGACTGCTATGAAAAAGGATTTAAGACAGGTTGATGAAAATGAAATATATATTAAAGAATGCTGTCAATAATGGATTATCACAAAACCAGAGCTACACAAAACCAGTGTATTTAAATTTGAATTTTAACTGGGAGAATAGCACTGTAGATAGGAGCAAGTTTTACTGAAGGAGCCATTAGCTGAACACATGAGACTTTTGGAAAACAAAGATGGCTAGTACTCAAGAGTACCATGCAACCCTTCAGAAGAATCTTGACTGATTGGAGGGATGGACAGAGAAGTACTATTCAAAATTCCACAAAGGCAAGTGCAGGGTCCTGCACCTGGGAAAGAATAACCCCAAGCTCCAGAATAGGCTGGGGGCTGACCTGCTGGAAAGCAGCTATGTGGAGAAGGATCTGGGGGTCCTGGTGGACAAACTGTCCATTAGTCATCAGTATGCCCTGGTGGCCAAGTGAGCCAATGGCATCCTGCGATGCATTAGGAAAACACTGTCAACAGGTCAAGAGAAATGATCCTGCCACTCAGCCCTAGTGAGGCACATCTGGAGTGCTGTGTCCAGTTCTGGGCTCTTCAGTGCAAGAAAGACATGGAGCTCCTATAGCAGGTCCAGTAAAGGGTTACAAAGATCATTAAGGAGCTGGAGCATCTCTCTTATGAGGAAAGGTTGAGGGAGCTGGGCCTGTTCTGCCTCAAGAGACGACTGAGAGGGGACCTCATGACTATAGATATAAGTATCTGAAGGGAAGGTTCAAGGGGGTGGTGCCAAGCAGTAAGACAAGAGGTAATGGGCAGAAACTAATGCACAGGAAGTTCCACCTGAACATGAGGAAGAACTTCTTTACTGTGCAGGTGACTGAGCACTGGAACAGATTGCCCAGAGACGTTGTGGAGTCTCCCTCACTGGAGATATTTAAACACCATTTGAAACAATTCTGTGCCATGTGCTTTAGGATGACCCTGCTTGAGCAGGGAGGTTGTACCTGGTGACCCACTGTGGTCCCTTCTAACATTATCCATTTGGTGATTCTGTGATGCTGTGCTTTCAATTGCCTGACAGTGACGTCAGGAAAAAAAAGTTACATACAGGTAAACCAGTGTTTTGAAAGCTTTATGTTTTACGGGGAACGGGTAAATAGAAACATTCTACTTCAAGCACTTAAGAAAAGTAAATTCTTGTGGTTTTCTGGTTTTTTATGGCTGCCTGTCTAAAGAGTCTGGGCAATCTGTACTGTCCTAAAACTTTCCAGTTACTCATAACAAAGAAACAAAAGGTAAACATTACCTTCATTTGAGAATCTATAACCAAGAATTCTTCAACTGTATAGTTAAAATGTGAAAAGGAATAATTACAAAGAAATAGAGCTCAATTCTTCTAGTGCTAGCTTCTCACATTTTTCTTACTCAATTGAATTCATAGGTCTATATTGACAGTCCGCCAAAACCCAAATATGAGGAATAAACCATTTGCTCACCTCAGTCAATAAAAAAGCAAAGCTGGAATTTTCTGAGCACAACCTATTTCATACAGAATTACATAAGAGAATTACATGTAGCTCTTTGTTAACTCTCTCTGACTTGAGAGATCATGAAGATCACAGTGGCAGAAAAATGATTTAGCATCTAAATCCTAAAGGTCCCCAAACTGACCTCTGTATTAATGATGTTGCACTCACCAGTGGCAACATTTTGTAATTCATATTTTTCTACTTTACACTCTATACAAAAGGGAAGAAGTGGGTGGAATTGCATAGAAAAAAGCACTTGAGAGCCTTTCTTGCCACTGTTGAAACAGTTGGAAGATTGACTGAAGAGTGAAGGAACTGAATACAGACCGATATCTCAGCTGCTGACTGCTAACTCTGCTAAAACCAAAATCTGCAACACAAATTCTGTTTTGTTTCTCCAGCACTCTGGTCTCCCAGACATTCTTTCATGAGAGTTACGGTGACCTAAATTCATATGCCTTGAACTCTGCTTGCTCTCCTCCGACTTTCCACTCAGTTCCTGTGTGTTTCTACCCTCTGCAGAAATGCTGGCAATACAAGTATGAGGTGAGATGTTCAGGGAGCTGTACTGGAAACAATGGTTCATAAGATGTTGTCTTAATATTACTTTTGAGCCACTAGCTCATGCAAATATGATTTTTTTTGCCCACTCCAGCAATTTAAACTGTGACATGTCTTATTCAAGGATTTTGTTTTCATACATCCACTATAAATACCTGTAGCTGTGGATGGGGAGAGAAAAATGACTGAACTTGAATTGCCACGGGCTACCTGCTCAGCTTTACCCTGACCCAGGACAGGACATAGTGAAAAGGAAGAGCTGTTCCCTCAGGCAAGGAAATCACATGAGTGTGTCAGTCAGTTGAGAGGCAAGTTCACTTAAAATGACTTTCCTTTTTTTATATTTATGAATGCTCTTCCTTTGTTTTTAAAGTAACTTTTTTTCCTGCCCGCTGACCAGAACGAGTCTTTCTGTAAGATGGAATACTTCTTACAATAGCTGGGAAGAAAAGAAGATACTGTATTTTGGATGTTTTGAAAATTAAATCTGAAAATTAGACAGTCTGCTGTTGTCCGATAGATCTAAGCTCCTTTAATGGTGTTGGCCTCTATGTTGATCCTACCATTCCTCTTTTCTTAGTGGCAGCATGACCTTTCTGCTGAGGAGTCTCGCTTCCCACACACTAGTTTCTGTGACATTTGTGGGAGCCTTGGTAGAATGACTTAGAAACATAATCAGCATACTTCCCCCTTAGCTACACAACAAAACATTTTTGTAAAACACTTCTGTATATTTGAAATAACAAAACAAGTTGAGCAATAAGCAAAACTGAGGATTATTTCTGAGTGGAAAAAATTTGAACAAGCTAAAATAAAACTAACTAGATTAAAAATACCTATGGCAAATTCACTAAGGTTATATGCAACTAATCAATGCAGGGTTCAAACACATTTTCTTTCCTTATTTGGTAACAAGGTTATTTGAATTTTCTCCATGAATATTAACCATATAGTCTTCCATCTTCCTCACTTTTTACCAGGTTTTGACAAGGAATTCCTTTCATCTTGAAACACGCTAGTATAAATTAAGTTTGAGTCTTGCTTTTCTAGTAAGTCATTCTGGTAAACACTAAAAATCCATTTTCTGGTTCTCCAGAGATGAGTTGAATATAAGAAAAGTATTTATCCATTTGCCTTATCTAGCTAAGAATACTTTTAATTTCATTTATTTATTATTGCAAGTGAGCTTTTACCTAAAAACAATACCAAAGAAAAGTCACAAGCAGTAGAGCAATGTCAACGATTATTTTTTAATGTAAAATAACTTCAAAAATTCAAATGGATAGAGAAAAGAAAACTTGGTGAAAAGACTGTGCAAATGTTAGATATAGAAGCCAAGAGAGGACTGAAAAGGATATTGAAGAAAGTCAGGAGAACTCAGTGAAGACACTCACTGTAATTGTAGACCATTTGGTCAAAATGACAAATTCAGTCACATAGCTCCCTAATTGTTTAAACTAATATCATGCCTGCAGCTCCATGACAACAATAAGAAAGTAGTAGCTAAGACTTTTAATTTAATGTGTTTTACAGGACATTAGTGGTGTTGGAAGCAGCAAATTCATTCTTAGGCTCTTGTAGGTTTATTTAGAAGAGTGAAATTTCTTTATTACTCTGAAGGAATTCTGGTTTAGACACTCTACAGACTTGCTTATAAAGATGCATGCATACAGAAATATATGGCTCATTTATTAAATATTTCTAATAAGAGTATTTTTTGAAAATTAAATAAACTTGCAATCAAAATTCCAAGTTTTCTTAAAACAATTCAGGGAAGGTCTGCATTGCAATTTCTCTTGTTTTTGAATGTCTTTCAAAATATGACAAAATGAATGACACTGTATTAATCCAAAGAGTGGATAAATTAAATGTTAAGCTTAAGTTCAAATGAAATGAAGAAGTTGCTTAATAAAAGCAGAAAAACTGTTAAAACCACAGCACAAGAGAATATGAAAGGACATTGGTCATAGCAACAAGCCTGACAGAGTTCAAGAAGTGTTCAGATGATGCTCTCAGGCACATGGTGTGAATCTTGGGGATGGTCCTGTGCAGGGCTTAGAGTTGGACTTGATGATCTTTGTGGGTCCCTTCCAACTCAGCAGATTCTGTGATTCTGTGAATAGTGAAACACAAAATAAAAAGGCGTATAAAACAAAAATAAAATAAGAACAAATATAAATAGAATCTGCTACTAGGATGGATCTTCACAAGCAGGCTGCATGAAGTCTTCATTGTTCTTGCATTGAAGCCAATAAAAAAACTCCCACTGAATTAAAAGAGAACAGATCTAAGCCTACACTGAACACTTTCAAGATCATACCAGTAACCATACACTAAACCATCCAAAGATGAAAGAAAGCTTCAGAAAACAAACAACAATCTTAATACATTATTCTCTGATAATCTAGTAAGGTCAGGGTATAATCAGTAAATAAAGCAGCAGTGTTCCTTATGTTCAACAGCAAATTTCCTGTATATTGTTAAAAACAATGTCCTACAGGGTAATTGTGAAAATTTTTTCAAACTGAAGTGAAACACTATAATTAGGATGAACATTAGAAGCAGCTGTCACTATAGACAAGGCGGCATGGATTTTGTCATAAATTGTTATGACAGGCTGCTAGAAAGACCACAGGCTACCTAAAATTGGGTTCCAGCTTCTCTTTGAGAATTCCTAGCATTGGTCAACTATTTAGAGGTAGATGTCTAGAACACCACTTCTTTCACAGAAATAATTTTAATGTATCTCTGCTTTAAGTCATTTGTAGAAGGAGAGAAAGCTGGTGCCATAAAAGCTGTGAAGATCTTGTTGACCATCTGCGTTTTGGGAAGCAAGGACACCTGAACATATTTCAAAACAATACCTTTACAGGACGCACACAACTTTCCTGGAGTCCTTACTGGAGCTGTTCTGATTTACATAGAAGTCACTAATTATTAATCATGTAAATAAAGATTCTATTTGAAAATGACTGGACTGGTTATCACAGTACATTTTCACAAAACACCAGCCTACATGAAATCGTAGGAGTAACATACCATAGAATCATAGAATGTTAAGGTTTGGAAGGAACCTTAAGGATCATCTAGGCTCTACATCCCTTGCCATGGGCTGGGGCAAGTCTCGCTAGAACAGGTTGCTCAAGGCCTTATCCAATCTGGCTTTGAACTCTGCCAGGGCTGGGACATCCACAACTCCCTTGAGCAACCTGTTCCAGTGTCTCACCACCCTCACAGTAAAAAATTTCTTCCTAGTATCTAATGTATATTTCCCTTTCTTTTTTTGATTTGTATCCATTGCTCCTTGTCCTATCACTACAGTTCCTGATGAAGAGCGCCTTTCTGGCTTTCTTGTAGTCTCCCTTCAAATGCTGGAAAGTTGCCATGAAGTCTCCAAGCAACTTTCTCATTTCCAGGCTAAGCAGCCCTAAAATTCTCTGCCTGATCTCGTCATCAGAGATAACATTCTCTTCTGCTAACTGGTACCTTGGGCAGATCTAAGGCCAGATCTACCAAGCATTGTTGAATGTGTACCAGCAAGCAAGGAAGCAAAACTGGATGTTGGAAGGCCCTACATTTTGCATCTCTAGGCTGGGACATTAACAGGCTGGGAAAGTGGGCTGACAGAACCTTCATGAAGTTCAGCAAAGAGAAGTGCAAAATTCTGCAATTGAACTGAAACAACACCACGCACTGGTATTTGCTGGGAAAACAGCAGTGCATCCTGGAGGATGCCAACTTGAACATGAGCCAACACTGAGCCCTTGTAGAAAAAGAAGGTCATCAGCATCCTGGGATTTATTAGGCAGAATGCTGCCAGTAGATCCCCTCTGCTCAGCCCAGGTGTGACACACTGTGTCCAGCTCTGGAATCTCAAGTACAAAAGACTGGAGCCCAGAAAGTTCTACAAAGATTATTGATGGCTTGGAACATCTCTCCTATGAGGAGAAGCTGAAGTATATGGGAATTCTCAGCATAGAGTACTGAAGGGTTGGGGGGACCTTATAAATATATATATAAACCTTGAAGGGAGAGTACAAAATTAATGGATACAGGCTCTTTCTCATGTTGTCCATTGAAAGGACAAGGAAATACAGAAAATTCTATTTACATCTAATAGTTGTCTTTTTCCTGTGAGGTAGTTTCAACACTGGCACAGGTTTCCCATAGAAGCCGTGCAGTTCTCTGTTCATGGGGATATTTGAAACCCAGGTGGACATGGCCCTAAGTAGCCTTCTCTAGCTGACCCTGCTTTGAACAGTGCCTAGGTGACCTCCAGAACTGCCATCCAATCAAGACTTTTGTGATTCTGTGGTATTAGAATATCTGTGGAAGAACACTTGATCAGAATTAAAAAACATATATTCTGATTGCCTGGTTAGAAAGTAAACCTTGACGTTCATTAGTATGGTTACTCTTCTGTTAAAAAACAGAATATCTGTTAATAAATAAATAAATAATGATAAAAAGTAGTATATCAAACTTCTTATGAGTATTATTTCCTACTGTGGGCTCTAAATCAGATCCTGAAGGATTAGACATATAGAGGAATTGTAGTGTAAGGAGGTATTTTAAGGATTAGGAACATTGAAAGATAAGATAAAGAACAAGCTGAAAAATATATGTCTACAAATAAAAAGACAGAACTATTTTTTTAAATTATGAAGTAATATTAAACCTGGGGAACCAATTTACAGAACACATAATTAGCATATGTAGATAATTGCTGTGAAATACTCCCTAATTCTGAGATTAATGGGATTAATAAAAATGAAAAACACTAATATGCACAGCTAGGGTAGAAGACAGAATATAATGGTAAAATGTGTCCCTGGTATTGAGTCAATCAAGTTCCAGTAAAATGCATTCCAATTACTATGCCAGTGTAGTGATATAATTTTTTTTCTCTTGAAACACCTGATACTGACCTTTCAGTAATTTGCCTGGGATTCTTGTCAGAATACTATCACAAAAAAAATTAGAAAAATCTAAAGCTCAAAAAAATCCTCCAGAAGTAGTCTATGCCGAGGAAGGAATCTCCATCACTTCTACTATGCACTTGTATCAGATCGCCTCACCAAATACTTAAATATCTGATACCCTGATCTGGAAAGCTGCCTATAGTTTTGAGACTCCTTAATGTATTTTAATGTCATCACTGCAAAAATTAATAGGTGCAATAGTTAAATTGTGTATCAATCCATCACTATTGGCCATTCAAAATAAAGATAACATATTAACCATTGCTGACACAGTAACTTCTTCAGTAACTTCAATTTAATAATATATCAAGAACAATTTTTCAATAGTCAATGCACTGAAAATTATAAAATTATAAAATAATTGATTCTGAAAAATTATCACATAGCATACACTGGAACCAGTCTGTCTGTGTTGACAGAACTTGTGATATATAAAAATCAGGATAAGAGTAAGAACCCACTCGCCCCAAAACTAGCTGAATTAATCGGGTCTTTTCAGCCCTCTAACTTATCCCAGACTGTTCAACTGAGAGGAGCAGAACTGCCAGCAAAATGCTTTTCACTTCATGTAACATCAAATCAGATATGAGCTGTCAGAGTGGCAGGCAAAGTGGTGAGCGCAGCTAGATAAACTCATACTTCCAAGCTGCTCAATCACAGTTTAGATATTCATTAGTAAATCAAGCCCCTATACCATGGAAAACCCGTGCAGCTCATGTAGCTTAAATCAAATCAGGATTCAAGTGGGTTTACTGATTTATTAATGAGGTATTATTAACTAACAAAAGGCAAAATTTATATTCAGGATCAATACTAGCAGTAGGTCAAATAAACTACAACATTCCAAACGTTAATATGTGTCAAAGTGTTTTCTAGATACTTTTTATAATCCTGATAAATCTTAATCCCTCCTTTTAACTCCAACACAGTAATAAATGTACAAGTACTCCTCCAGATGCTATGGGTGATTCAGGCCCTCTGCAGGCCTGTGGGACACCCTGCCCATCCCACCTGCTCTGGGAGATGTGAGTGCACTCGCTGTTCCCTGTACTTTCAGAGAGGAGATACCCTGAACCCCCAGGGTGCAAGTCACCAGGCGCCCTGTGATGGCTGTGGGTGAGATGGAGGCAGTGGCTGGGGGCACAGGCAGAGCCCCCTGTGTCATGGGGCCACATCTGAAAGGTGATATCAGTGCCACTGTTTCCCTATTCATATCTTCACTAATCCTTGTTTTTCACTTGTATATCTGCCTAATTACTTTTTTTTTCCCCCCCTCTAGAGATTTCTTAATTCCCCTGCTGCTGTTTAATTGGATTGTTGGTTGTGTTCTTCTTTACCAACATCAGTTTTGGAAAATGCCCACTCAGACAATTTGGGCATCCCACTCACGCAAGCTCTTACAGGCTTGTTTCTGTCTTGCTGATTGCTGTTATTCTGAACTCTTCATCAAGCTGGGCCCACCAAGTACTAATAACACATCAAGCTATTAATCATAAAAAAAAGCAACCATGAAGATCAAAAGCGGCAGTGAGACAGAGCTGCTATACATCTCCAATTTCTATGCTACAATAATATTTGCACAGATAAACTCCGTGTCTGCAGTTACAGAAAAGAATGTTGTTACCAAGATTTCTCTCTTGTTATGGCTCAGGGCTCTTGAACGAGTATCTGTGGTGATGGCTGACCTTAATATTCTGTAAGCAAATGAACAGCTAGATTAAGGGTTTTTTAATGGATGGTTTTCTGTCATTTAATAAATATTGTATCAGTTCTGAGGGAGAATTTTTTGAACAGGAAAGAGTAGGACTGCTCAAATTCAGAAATATTTACAATTGTACTGAAATCCTAACAGTGAAGCGAAGACTACATAATACAAGTCACAACTTTGAGACTGCAGAATGAATGGAGCAGTTATGATGCCACTACAGAGAAATAAAAAGTATAACAAGTGTAGTTATTATCAACGTGAAATCCACAATTCCTTCCCTTTGTATAAGATCTAGAGGAGTATCACTAAACACCTCAGTGCTCTACGCTTTGTTAACAGCTGCATATATTTGTTGCTCTGCAGAATCCTAAACCACTCAAATCAAAGGTAGCTTGATGCATGTGAACACCTGTTAAAAAAAAAAAATTCCATTAGAAGCAAATCGTCATTTTTCAGGGTGGTTTGGTTTTAATGACAAAAAGTAATTTTTGCTTCACTGCTCATAATGTCTAAGTTCTTGCCCTCTTAGCTCAGAAACCATTGGACTTTGAAAGCAACAATAGAAGAATGTGACAGCCTAAAACAAATCTAATGACACTGTTGATTCACTTCTTGCTTGATAAACTGAATAATCAGAATTACATACGTGCATGAGAATAGAATATACCTATACCTTTTAGTATATGCATGGTTAAGAAAAGTAGCCTTACAAATTTAAACTGTAGTTATATGTGCATAGAAAGTAAACAAGGTAATAAATTTAACAATTCAAAGAATCAAATGAATAATCCGTTTCTTCGGAATAATTCTGTGCTTATGGTGTTTTATAGCTTGAAACATCACACTATATTTTCCTCTAGTGGTAAGAATTTTCCCCCCAGTTCCATATACATTTTGTTAATTTAATTTTTGTTCCCACAATAAAAAAAAAAAGACTCAAACAAAAAGAAAACCCACCTTATAATTGTTGAAGTACTATACTTAAAAATGTTTTTAAAGCCTTTAATTTTAAATGTTGTATTTATACTTTTGACACTATATTTGAAATCACTTTTCCAGCTCCTTTATGTCTGCCAGCCTTCCACCTGCTGGAGTTCACTCTAATTTTTTGCCCCACAAAATTTAAAATGTGTTGGTATGTTTATGAATTTTAAACCTACTCAAGGTATTCAAACCATTCCTGTATATATCTAGTACACAAAATTCCTTTTGTTCATCAGGTAGATGTCAGGGCAAATTGCAGAGAAAGCTGACAGATGGATCCATCTATCCACCCTATGGAATTTCTAACTGCAGAAATTTCATAGATGACTGATGATAGCCAAGTGCTTCTCACTTATTTTCGCCAAGCTGCCAGAGAAACACAAGAAAGAATCCGTAGTGTTGTTCTCCTATATTAACTGTGAGACAGTCGCAGGGGTGTGTGGGGACCCTCCTTTGTCATCCCTCTAATGAATGCAGCAAGCATTGGATGAGGTTATATACTGTAACTTTCCTTTTCCAGGTACCTGCTTGGAGTAATGCAGCTCTGTAGCTTCAGAGTATATGCTTACCTGCAAATGAAGACCAAAATCATCAAAACAAAGGTAAAGCGATACTGTAGGATACACTTCAGTGTGGCCTATACCTAGAAGACAAATAGTTCCAAATTCACTTTCTGGCGCTAAACTGGCTACAGAGACAGACATAAAGAAATTACAAAGAATGTAGTTTACCATCAACTTGAAACATTTTTAAAACCTTGATATCAAAGTGGAAGAGATGCATAAGAAAAACAGTCTGATTATGGGTTGTCAGTGTGGTTCAGGAAAGGATCAAGATGATGCCTCACTAGTTTGTTGAAATGTTTTGAAATGACTGTGACCAAGGTGGACAAGGTGACACAGCAGGAGCTCTCATTTAGAGCTTCTCAGTGAAATCTCTGCAGGCACTTCAGGGAAGTCTTGCTCAACAAGGTATTTGTTTTAAAATTGAAGCTAGAAATATACACAAGGCCATCGGAGAAGTTGAACAGTGGGAAAAAAATGCAAGAATTACTTGTAGATACTGTGTTAGTAGCTCACACTGTGTTCAGTCCTGAAATTTAGCAGGCAGATTTAGCTGCCAGAGTTTAAGCCTGTGGTCTGACCTGGCTGCTGCCCAGAGGCTGATGAGCAGCCTGGCACTGCACGCCACCTCAGGGCATCAATGACTCCAGGGAACTTTTACCCTTTGAACGGTGACTTACTGTAGATTCAACTCTGCAAATTGATAATAAGTTGTTTTAGAGGGGCTGCATCTCACTGCATTGCATATAAAGGGCAGGGAGCAGGCAGCAGGAGTGGCAGGGCAGTCTCTGTGAGGAGGCACAGCCAGTTCCACACCATGCCAACCCACCCGTGGCAGGGCACAGCTGAACCCCCCCATCCCAGCGGGAGACTGTGAAGTAAGATAACATACAGGTACCCCCTGGAATGCCAGCCAATGAAGGAATTCAAGGAAATATATTCAGAAGTTGAGAAGACTAGTTATATGTGTAAAACTCTACAGTACTGGAAAAAGAGTACTGGACCTGAGAAAGACACACCTCCTGTTCGGTTCCAGGCAGTCCCTTGGTTACTGGCTGGGGCAACACACCACGCTCACCCAGCCTCAGATAATTACAACTTTACTTATCCAGTTATCTAGACTCTTTCCATAAGAACAGCTGCTCACAGGAAGAGATTCATCCCATTTAAAAGAATGATCGGGAAAGTGGTCTCAATGTTTAAGAAGGTTCTAATTTATAGCACTTTCCTTTCCAAGACAGTGGCTTGATACCGTGTGTTTTGTGAAAGCATTGGTTTAATAGTCTTCTGTTCAATATTGAGAACTATTCTTTTGTAGCAGGGGGACTAGTCTCTCAAAGCTTTATATATTTTAATATTTAATAAATTACAGATGACAAAAAAACTTGAAGGAGTTGTTGCCTCCCTCAATGCAGGGAGGCCCTGCAGAGGGATCTCAACAAACTAAAGGACTGGGCAATCACCAACCATATGGAGTTCAAAGAGAGGAAATCACAGATTATGGACCTGGGAAGGGTCAAGTCTGGATTTACATACAGACTGAGGAGTGAGATTCTGGAAAGTAGTGCCATGGAAAGGGGCCTGGAGGTTCTGGTCGATGGCAAGCTGAATATGTGTCAAGCAGTGCCCTGACAGCCAGGAGGGCCAACTGTGTCCTGGGGGGCATCAGGCAAAGCATCGCGAGCCAGTTGAGGGAGGGGATTGTCTGCTCTGCTCTGCACTGGCACGGCCTCACATTGAATTTTTTGTGCAGTCTTGGGCACTGCAATATAGAAAAGATATTAAGCTGTTAGAGAGTGTCCAAAGGAGGGCAAAGAAGATGGTGAAGGGCCTTGAGTGGAAGCTGCAGGAGGAGCAGCTGAGGTCACTTGGTGTGTTCAGCCTGGAGGAGTCTGAAGGGACATGTCATTGCAGTGTACAGTGTCCCCATGAGGGGAAGGAAGGGATCTATAGCAACACTGCTCTATGGCGACCAGTGACAGAACTTGAGGGAATGGCCTGTAGTTGTCAGAGGAGGTTTAGGCTGGATATTAGAAAAATGCTCTTCACCCAATGGGCAGTTGGGCACTGGATCAGGCTCCCCAGGAAAGTGGTCACTGCACCAAGCCTGACAGTTCAAGAAGCATTTGGATAATACTCTCAGGCACATGGTGTGACTCTTGGTGATGATCCTGAGCAGGGCTAGGAGTTGGACTCGATGATCCTTGTGGTCGCTTCCATCTCAGCATGTTCTGTGATTCGGTGAAATCAAGTTTAGGTCTGAAAAGTGTTCAAGACTCTGGCAATTTGAAGTAATCAGAAGAACATGCCTAGAAGTGCATGCTAAACATAAATGCATTGGTAAAGTCTTGGCACCAAAGTATGCATAGATTTGTAGATTGTTCTCTTAGATGGGCATGAATCCCATTTAAATACCTTCATACTTTATACATGAGGACATTGATCTCCATCTCACAGCAAGAGTGTGTCCTTGCTTGTGGAAATTTAGGGTTTAAAGGTTATCTTATGAAATAGAACACTTAAATTCTGTACCTTGTAGTATCCTCATGTAAGCTATGTGTCTAAATTTGCATTATATTTACAGAATATTCTGAGTCTGAAGGGACCCACAGGGGTTAAGTCCAACTCTTAAGTGACCGACCCATACAGGGATCAAACCCACAGCCTTGGTGTTATTAGCACCATCTCCTAACCAGCTGAGTCAGATGATTTGATATGATCAATGGAGTCTATAGAGACAATCATAATAATATGGACAATAAATGCTCACCTACGGTGAAAGAAATAGTTTTCCATATTATTTACTGTATTGTCTGGTTATTAATTATTTATAAAGGGAGATTAGTCTTGATTCAGGAGTCCAAACATCAGCAGCACATGGCATTTAAGTTATCCTGGGATGTTCATGCAAACAAACAAAGGTGTCTTACTGGATCCTATGTTACACACTATCTCTGAATCAAACGTATGTGGAAGAAAAAGCTGAATAATCAGGTGTCCTGGGTTTCTGCAGCTGAATTTTTTTTTTTT
>VWZG01004354.1:5480-42480 GCA_013396735.1 Grallaria varia | reverse complement strand
ATGGAGGACCATTGTGGCACAGAGACCACCCTGCAGCCTATGGAGAGGCAAACCCACACTGGAGCAGGAGACCTGTGGACCCGTGGAGAGGCAGACCCATGTTGGAGCAGGTTTTACCTGAATGAGAGCTGTGGCCCTCGGGACAGCAGATGTGGAAGAACTGCTGCCTGAGGGGTGGATTCACATTGGAGAAGTCTATTAAAGATTGTCTCCCGTGGGAGAGACCCCACGGAGCAGGGGATGGACTCAGTTGTGGTTCCCTGTAAACCGTGGTGAAGACTGTGGTGAAGCAGAACGTCCCCCTGCAACCCATGGAGGCCCATTGGGGTGCAGGGACTCAACCTTTACTGCACCCCATGGAGGCGTGACCCTGAGGGGTGGGGGAACTCACATCGCAAGCGGCAGCAACTGCAACCTACTGCAACCCTCCATGGACAGAAGGAGGGGTGGGGGGAAAGTGTGTGTGTGGTGTGTGTTTTAAGACTGTTTTTTTCTCACTATTTAGCTTAGCTTTTATCCGGTTAGTAATAAATTTTAGGTATTATCTCACTTTGAGTCTGTCTTTGCCCATAAAGGTGGTAAGTGGATGACCCCTCTCCCTTCTGCCTAGTTGCAGAAACGGATTTAATGAGTCCATGGAATCCGGCCGGGGTCAACCCACTACATCAGTTAATCATGTTTTATGTGTAGAAACATGATATACCAGCTATGTGATTTGGGAGCTGAATTTCTGATTGAGTTGGTTCTGATAAATCTGCATCTGGTCATAATAATATATCCAGAAATATAGTCACTTGACTTTGAAAATTGGCCAGTGTCTTTTAGAATTTTTAAGAATTTATTTATTGGTCAGTTATTTTTAATTCAACTGTTATTTTAACTTTGAATATGTTCAATGAAAAGTAAGAAACAGGTATATATTGTATTAAGCAAAGGCTTAAAATGTTTATACTGCTTTTTGAGGGAGAGCTGAAAGGGAGATAACAACTGAATATTCCATTAGTATTGTAAAAGCTATTGTGCTATGCATACAGTTTCCAAGATAGCAATGAGATAAATATGCAAGAAAAGCTGTTTGCACTTGTGATATGAAGCAGTGTTACTATAGATCCCAACCTGAGAGCATCTGAAGAGCAGCCCCAGGGGAATGCAGCAGGCAGCTAGCTGATGCGAACTGTCAAAATTCAAGGACTTTCAGGACATTTTCTTAAATGAAAAAGAGACTGAAAATTGCAAATTTGCTTCTTTGAAGCATTTCCATTTCATCTGTGATGATTACTAGGATGTTTTGCTTTGCCTAAAGATTTCTCTGAACTTAAAATAGCACAGGCTAAATTCTTCCTCTCCTGTTTAGACTTGAAGTTGTTAGATGCCTTTACAGTAAACAGACAACTATTTGTGAGGATATGCAGAAAATAATTTTTTTTCATATTTTAGTTTTAAAGGCTATGCTAATTCAAAATAATTAGTACGTTTTCTGATGGCATTTTGTCTGCAAAGAATGAAAAATAATGTTATTGGAATGTTTTCAACTGTGTTTTTTGAGTCACTGTAAGTAGCTCTTTTAAAACAGCTTAGATTTCTCACTGTGCAACAAGGAAAACAAAATTTGTAGCACAGACAAATGTGAATCTGGGTCATGTTTGTTCAGCTATACCTCTCATGTCTGAAGTAAACCCCCTATTTTCATATTGAATATAAAGTAGGTAGTTGGTATCTTGAGACGGTTCTTCACTTAGTCTTTAACACAGACTGAATGGCCAGATTTATTCACTACTAAAATTACATCACATCATTTACACTAGCAGGTTCTTCCTGTAAACTTGCAGCAGGGAGCTGAACAGGATGCAAAGGGAAGACATCAAAGATTCAACTATGTAGCTCAAGAAATGTGAAATCCCTGTTCGCAAAGTTTTTTTTTGTTCTTAGAATAACTTTCTTTTGGATGGGGCTGTGTAGGATTTCTGGTCTCTTCAACTCCTCTGCTTGCTCAGTTCTTTTTCCCTCTTGAACTCTCATTGTCAACTGTCGGAACAGGAGCTCCTAGCTGATTCTTTTCCCTTGTCCTACCTGCTAATAGGCATTTTTTTAACTCACCTCAATAGCAGCCATTCTTAGCAAAGCAATAGTGGAAAAAAATGTTTCCTAGTTTCATACAGTTATAACTGCTCTTTTGCAGTAGCAGGCAGACCAATGGCAACAAGGCAGAAGATCTCAGCTCATCTCAGTGGGTGTTCTTGCTTTTGGAAATATTTTTTATCTTAGTTCAGGGACTTTTTCTGCCTCTTCTCAGCATTTTACTTTCTTAAGATTTTGACTCTTTTCCTTATACCTGGATTGACAGGACATTTAAAAAATCTTATTTTTAAACACAGTAATTTACATAAACAAATGCAAAAATTATGCTCTTTAATGATAGTCTACTGTCTTCTTGAGTAAGTTTACTAAATTCATTCAAAACGTTTGGCATGCAGGCAAGAAACATTATCCAGTTCTTATATGAGCAATCTTGTATTAATCCATATTTTACCACTTTTAAGCATACATACTTATCCAGACATAAAATATTCAGTATTCTGATAAGCTGGTACTTGTTGTATAGTAAATTTAACATCTTGTCCTAGATTTTAAGAAATAGAGTTTTTGTATATTCAACTTTGCATATAAAAATAATTGAGCTTGAGTTTCTGCGTGCATAATTCATAACCGGTGCAAATACTCTTTGGGTGATTAGATAACAGCTAATATTTGTGCTCCCATTCACTTTAGGCATATGAATTCAGGTCAGTGATTTGTGAGCACAAAATTACTCAAACTGTGAAGGCAGGTAGCTACATGTAAATCAGGCCTTGATTTTGTTGACTGATAGAGGGAAGGTTTGTTCCTGCAAGGTGCTGAGAACTTGTATGAAGTTTTAAGAATCTGCTATTGGTCTTGTGATTGCTAGGTGAACAGAGTGATCAGCGCCTTGCAGGACTGGGAACTATGGCATCCCAAAAACACACTTTGTGAACAGACTCTCTTTCAAGCTACAATTCAGCAAATGTGTTTAACTTAAAGGGCGAGTGAAGCGTCATTGTAATGAATGGACGTGTTTATGTGCTTTAAAGTAACCACATATTTTAGTACCTTGGTAAGTACAATTTTTAAGAGGTTTACAAAGGGAGAACAAGCCCGTTAACATCAAAAAAGCACAGGACATTCAGGAGAAATAAATGAAATTAACCATCCAACACTAGCTAGAGAGCATTAAAGCTTTGTATGAATTTTTAATTCAGATGTAAAGTGACATTGGGTAAGTATCTTAATCCTCCTTTAGCTAGAGAAGAAAGGTCATTTTACTTCTGCTTTAAGAAAGTCAGAGGATGTTTTTATACGTTTTAATTTTTTTTTATATTTCCTGACTAAAAGCAATAGAATATATTCTGGGTGAAATAGTTATTTGCAAGTTTACTGACTGCAAAATATTTCCTATAGAATCTCTCAGGCTCTGAGAGGAGGCTCAGCTGAACACACCAGCCCTGTCATGCAGAGGTACTGAACCAAGGGCTGAAGGTTCAAGGATTTGCAGTTCAAGCTGAAGATCAGCTCCCCAGCTCTGTCAAAATGAGAAGCAGAAACTCTGGTTAAAGCCAGCCTTGTCAGAGTTTTATGAACCCTGCTGCAGAACCCAAACTGGGCTGAACTCCAAGTGCATTTATTTGGATAATAGCCAAAATAAAATAAAAATGAAACACTTTCCTTGCTTGCAGACTTATTTTAAAAGACCCTTCTAGAGAGGGGCTGTTTGCTCAGAAAAACATAAGTTGGAAACTGGTAGCAATAAGATAATTCTTGAGTTTGTTTCTTTGCCAGACTGAGTTCTATATATCTCACTTATATCTGTAATAATTATATATGCATAAAATATTTCATTATCTGTTATATATACACATTATTTATATCTATAATTAATGGAAGACTACTACAAGGACTGATAACATAGAAGAAATTTTAAGTGTGATCAGCATAGAATTAATTTCTTTGAATTAATTTAATTTCTTTGAATATTCACCAAGTTGTCACAGAAGATCAAAAGAAAATTCCTTAATGAATAATAGACTTTAATATTCACAATATACCATAAAAGCAAACTGGAATAAAATATGTGGATCAGGAACCTAATTAAAATTAATTAAAAATGTTTTATTTGATTATTGTGGAAGGATGTTGAATTAGGAGAGTGTTTTAATGTCCCTCACACTAATGTTGAGTTCTCACATGTGAACCCAGTGCTTTCTAGAGAATATAAATGAAGGTCCTACAAAGGGAGAGAGGACTGACATCTGTGCTCTGACCCTACACAGATGTCAGGCACTCAGTGTATCGCTGTGGATCACAGCACTGACCTCTGCAGCCTCATAAGGCTGTGTTCCTTCTTAACAGGCACCTAGTCAGAAATTCCCAGTGTCACTATGTGATTGTGCAGTATAATTGAGTTTAAATTCATAGTACTAGCCTGGATTCTTCTTGCTTAGTGAGCATACAACAGTTTGTCTGCTACTGTTGACTTTTTTATTTTTCTGAAGTTATTCTCAGGCATAATTACGAGCAAAGAAGGAATCTACTACTTCTGTAAATAAAAATGTAAAAGGCTTATCACCAACTGCACTCCATCCTGAACTTCAGTGGTTATGAAAGAGAATAGTCCTTCTAGGAGGCAGAGAAATAGGAAAAGCTCTGAACTATATAGCATAAGGCCACATCTACACCACTCTCTATCTGATTTACCTCAGAAAATTTGGGCTTCTTTCCAACCACAGCATCTCTTTAGAAAACATAGAAGAAAGCTAAACCCTTCATTATTAACACAGTCCAGCTAGAAAGAGTCTCAGTGTTACAAAATTGTGCTCAACATGTTAAGCTCAATTTTTTCTTAAATGGAGATCTGTGGAGGTTCTTCATTCTAATTAATCTCTTTACATCTACTTATATATTATGAGCAGCAACCAGGAACCTTTTTGCAATGAAACTGGAGCCATTTTCTTTCTGCAACTGCTATTTGTGAAGCAGCCTTTAATTATCTCTGAAACCTGTATCTTTGAAGATGTCCTGACTCAGGAACACTGATGTTTACAGACAAAATATACTACCTCAAAGAAATGAACTGTATTGCGTTACAGTATTTAAATATTATTTGTAAACTACGTAAAACAGAAAGAAGGGGTGTAATTTGTGTAAAGTTCTATAATGCAAGAGTGCCAAGAAGTTCTAAATGAGTGCATTGGGCTCATCGGGATGATTAAAACATTATCTCCTCTCAAAAGATCCTTTTAAGGCATTCTTGCACTGGCTTGAGTTGAACAAAGCAGATTTGAATTACTTAATTCAGCTGCCGAGGAGTTCACTGCAACAGAGGACAGCTCTCAGCTGGTGCATGAAGGGAAGACTTGCCACACACAGGTCTCATCTGGTCTCAGCACCTTGGAGGAAATTTCAAAGACAGATGTAGATCAAGAGAAAGGAAAATGAAGTCAACACATTGTGGTAACCCTGATACAGGAAGTATTCACTGCTTGCAAAAATGAATTAGGGAACCTGGAACTTTTGGGTTTAATTCCTGGAAATTAAAGATTAGGATATATGAAACTGGGGTATAAACACCTATGATCTCTTTTGTTTAGCTCTGTGAAGTTAATGTATGCTTTCTTCAGGGAGAACTGTCTCTATTTTAGTGTGGAAAGTGCTTTTGTACTGTTTCTATTCACTTATAAAGCAGGATTTTTCATAAAGTAGAGTCTGGTAGAGAGGAATTTTGTTAGTTTACTGTCTTGCTGGAGACATCCCTATAGTATATATGCATTTCAGAATATCAGACCTTAACTAAGTATTTTTATTTTCTATGCTTCTAAATACCTGATTTTGCATTGTGACTCAGAGGTGTAGCTAGCCCAGTCCATCACACTGTACAGACTCTAGAATACAGTGGAGAGAGTATATACACGAAGGAGGAAATGAAAACTTCCCTCAAACCACGAAATCATATTATTAATGTATCTTGATTACAAAAATTAATTTGATGGTTCTTAATAATAAAATAAACAACTAGGAACCCATAATTACTCTTGAGGGGGTTTTAATGGTCTTTTGTCTTTCACATCTTTATTTTAGTTCATTGGAGTCATTTTACCTATTTATTACTATTCATAGAAGGGAAAAGTGACATACTGATTCATCTACAAAGATTATAGTAAAGCAGGCAAAAAAAATATCCATTCCTAACAGTCACTGAAAGATAATACAAAGTACAGAGGAAAAAACACTCAGTTCAAACCATTAGCACCAAAGAATAGTATTATACTATTTATTGTGTGCCTCTGGAAATCTTCCTCAAAGAAAACTCAGTGAGATGAATACATTTTTCCTTGAAAGTATATTTCCCCTTTGAAGTTTTACTTCTGTTGTATCTGGTGTTTCTAAAGACAAAAGTGTTTGACTGATACCAAACCAAGAATTTCATCTGACCCTTAGCTTAATTTCTTATGTACCTTGGATATATTTAGAAGTCTTGGTTGTGTGTGTGATGGGAAGGGATTAGAGTTCAGACTAGTTGGAAGGAGTGTCTTTTAATCTCTGTTTCAGAATGCTGGAACCACCGCTTCTCCACTGGCAAATTCTCTTTTTGCCCTCAGAATGGCAAAGGTTTGACTTTTTGAAGCTGCTGACCTGACACTTTACAATAGTATGAGTTCACCTATTTTATTTTTCTTATGAGCTACTTGAATAATTTGGAACCAATCACTTCAATTATTTGTGCCTTAGTCCCCCTACTTTTCTGAACAGTTTGATATTGACCTAGTTTTATATAAAATCCTATTTGTTTTTGTTGTATTCAGCAATGGTCCATTATCACCAAAACATTAAGAAAATCTGCAGATGAAGTTAGACACCCATTTTTCCTTACTTGTGTTGGCTGCTGGTGAATTCAGTGGAAAAACATCAACAAATAACGGCAGAACAGTTTAGCCAGCATGTGGTGTGTCAGATGCTGAAATGCGATGGTACATGGCAGTATTTTGTTACTGAACGGTGTTGTCACACAGCATACACATATGCCTAAATTGAAGTGGGCCCAGAGAGCCTGAAGTAACAGGAGCAATACATTTAACTTGATTTGTACAGCTCATAATAAAGGCAAATATCTTTAATCATGAACATTTCTGTTGCCTCTTTTAGAGCAAATACTGAATTTTCATTTGTAGTTTCAGCTTTGATTTAATTAAGACAGTGGAAATTTTATCATAATCCTAATGGATCTTTAATTAATCTTAAAATCAATTACAAGTCAAAAATTAAAGTCTTGTTCCAAAAGCTCTTAATTTTATCAGTAACTCATATTCCTACAGGTAAGCATATTAATGCCAATGTGGTTATTCCATATATAAGATCTCTGCATAATGTTATTAAAGTGTATGAAACAAGTAAAAATTAATGCCCATGGTTTTCTCCGCCAAGGTTAGATATCTTAATAGAAGGTCTTTTAGGGTTTAATCTTATCCTCATGTTTAAATGAATTTCAAAATCTGTCCTTGTCTGCAGCAGTAAGACTTACAGCAATGAAATCTGGTATCACAGTCCTGCCATTTATTTTTCAGATACTCATATAAATATGTGATCCTTCTGTTTTTATATCTATTTTCAGAAAGGAAGATGTTATTTTCATTATGCATATGGATTAGCCTTGGAATTCAATCCGATGACCCTTTACAAAAGCCTGGAGAGTGCACTCTCTTCTGTAAGGATGTCAGAATGTGAATTAAATGTTTCAATTTTTTTAATAGCTGTAAAAGGCTGAATGGAAGTAGGCTTTGTACCGGTTTTATGACTAATGTGGGAAACTAGCCAAAGAGAGTTCTGAAAGGTTAGAATGACTTTGATAGTGTCGGTGCCTAATCATTGCATAGAATATTAATGTGACAGGCAGGTGCTTTGTAAAGTCCTATTTTATAGGTGATAGTGACTTACCAGAAGAAGATATTTCAAAGTCTGAGTCTGAATAATATCACTGTTTATAATTCCTTGCCATTGGCTTCCAAAGGCAGTGATTACTTTTCATGGTAATATTTTGCAAACAGTAGCTTTATAGTTATTTTACAAGGTATGCTACTAGTGTGAATAAACACTAGGCTGTGATTGAACTAGTTTTGATTTTGATTTAATTTAACATGTCAGGAGCCTTGTCTCAATATGTGTAATCATTTAACCAGTGTAAGTAGAATACAAAAGCCAATTTTATACCTGCACTAAAACCTTGACTACGAAACAAAACTCAGACACTGGCACAATTATTTCATTTTGGTTTTACTGACAAATTAAAACTGACAAAGGAGAAAGAAAATTAACAAACTTTGAAATGGAAGCATGTACAGTCTAATGGATTAATCTCTAAATTCACCTGCCATCTTTCTATTTCTCTGATAATCCTGAGGAAAAAGAACTAGAGAAATACAATGAACTCAGAAGATTTCTACAGGTCTCAAGCACAATACCATATTTAAGAATCTATCAGTTTCCCCAATATTAGTTCATTTGAAAAGTATAGTTTAGCCACAAGTGTTTACTTCAGTTAAAATGCAGTCTGCAAAGACTCATACCAGTCATAGGTTCTTAAAAGTTAATTACTTGAGAAATTATGGGGCTTATTAAATAAAATTGCTGGCCTATATCACAAGCTATAGGTTTCATTTGTTAATGTGAGAAAGAATAATTTGTTTAGGTATCATTGATGCTGATTTTGTAGACATAAAAAATTAGGCGTGGTGTGACTTTAAATAAAATGAATTTCATTACTAGCATAAACATTCTTATCAATAAAATTGCGTGGCTCACAATGTCACTGTAGGTCCCTGCTTTTCTTGGGCACTGTCCAACTCCAGATCAAATTCTTACTTGTCTTAGTAAGACAGACTCACATTTTGCTCTTGCATGTTTGTGTTGCTTACTCTTTTAGTTTACAGAAAGTGCTCCATACTCTAAAACACTTCATTTTTGCTACCTATTCATTTTCATTAATCATACTCTAGTTGTTCCAGCTTTAGAGTCAATTACCTTTGCTTCAGAATTCTTTACATAAAGATCTACCATTTTTGGGTGGTTGTTTTTTTGGGGTTTTTTTTGAGAAAATGAAAAGTGATTGACAAGGTGAATGGCAAAGTTCCTCATTTTCTAATTTGCTTCTGAATGTGAAGTGTGTCATTCCATCAAAATTCCAGATCACTAGACTTAGGAGCAGCATCATGAACTAGTGCTTGGCTGTGCTGTGCTCAGGCAGTCCACAGCTTTTTCCTGGCATTTTCTCAATACTGCTTTTCAAAAAAATTTTAATTACCTCCTGGAAAATATGCCACTTCACTAGATAGATGCACTAATGTAGATTACAGTTAGATGATTTGCTTTCTGAACAGGCTCAGGAAAAAGAGCTTCATGAGCAATGACCTAAAACAGAAAGGGGAACCTAGGATAAAGTAAGAAGCTGTGAGTTGCCCAGAAAGTTTCAGCTGACTGATATGTGTTGAATGCTGCTAAATTTTCACAAAATGAACAGTGCAATTTGCACGTAGCTCAGTCAAATGATAATTTTGCATGTAGACATAGATGGGTTTTTCAGCATGAAACTTTACAGTTACACCTGAATATCAGAGCATTATTATATAGTGGCAGCTAGCAAGTTCATTTTTTTTCATCAGTGTATTATATTTAATTTTATTGGTATCCCTGAAGTAAGATAACTTGAACTTTTGCCTATATTCTGGCTGGCTTTTTTTTTTTTTTAAAGCCATAGATTCAAGCCCCTCCTCCATTTTATACTACTAAAGGCAGTTACTTGTTGTTTTAGTTTGTTTGTTTGTTTAATTATTGTTATCTGTTATGTTTTGTTTATTTTAATTCTTGACTAACCTAACTTTTTGATACCAATTCATTGTCTTGTAATGGCAACAACTGATAGTTTTTAACATAGAATAACAGTACTCTTCTTTACAGCAAGCTGCACATTTTCATTACGTATCAGACTGGTAATTTAAATCATGAATAACAAAAATAAATCACACTGCTGCTTAGGCAAGGCATTGTCATTTTGTTGTAATAAATATGCATTTGTTATCATTGCACTGGAAATAAAAAAGCAATAATTGCATCAACAGTAATGAGCAGTCAATGTAACTGAACTAGTTAGTATACAAGGTGTGTGTGGCTGGATCAGAAGGCACAGAAGCAGAGTAGGTTCAAAGTTGGTCATGGTCCTATGAGAAGGTTTGTAGGTGTCTCAGAATTGGTGTTCCCTTTGCTACATCAGCAGTATGCCTAACCCTCACTGACAGATCCAGGTATCTTTCAAAAAGCTGCTCCTGAAGGATCAAAAGAAATTGTCTATTAACCTCACTCTTGAAATTATTTGTCCAGGAAATGAGACTTCTATGTTATGCTTTGCCTAGAAATCTTAAAGCCTATGGCTTTTGCATCTCAGGAGAGGACCTGATTGGAATGGATGCCAGATTCCTCGCCAGAGATTAGGATCCCAAAATCCAGATGTCCTTTACATAGGAATTTAAGTTTTTCCAGACATGTTGTACATGTATTTTGCTTGGATATTCTCTTTAGAGACTTTTTCATTTGCCTTATCAACTTAAGTGCCTATTTTTTTCATTTTAAGAAGAAAAAAACTTTGTTCTTCATAAAACTTTACACCAAAATAAAGAAAAATCTTTCAATATTTGGGAAGGCCTTAATCATATCTTCTTTGGCTCATTGTTCTTAATGTTCTTAATGTTCAGGTATGCAAGGCTTGGATGACTAAACCAGGTATTTAAGGCTATAAAAATAATGAATTAATTAATCAAAATCAGGTTCATTTTATAAGAAAAATAAGCCTCATTTTCTTGTGCTTTCTAATGTATTACCAATGGCCCTTGTGTTCTTCAATGTCCTTCTCAGGCTACAGACATAAGTTTTCCCTGTTTTCCAAAGAAATTGGATCTCATTTAAAAATTTGTTGCATATATCGTGTTGCTTAAATTTTTTCATGACCTGCATGACACAACTTATTTCTGCTTATCTGGCATAAGGTGATCCCTACCATCTTATTCTGAAAACTAACCTGAAAGCCGACATACTGAATGATCAAACTGTTCAGAATCTGTTATGTCACAGTCAACAGTGCATCCCACACAGAAATCCTACTCAGTTGCTTCTTTCCAGCTTTCTTATCCAACTGTTCCTTTTTTGTTTTCTTAAATAAATCATCATCCCCATAGGGTTGGTATTTACATCAGGGCCAACTCTTGTCCTGTACTACTCAAAGGCAATTAGAAAATTGAAGGCAAGTAAAGAGAGGAATGGCAGACACTGGAATAAGTTAGATGACTTAACTTCTACAACCAGGTCTCATGACAAATGAAAAATATAAAAGTAACAGAAAAAATTAATCCCAATTCTAGCAGAAGGTCTGTCCATACTAGTAGTATCTAAATATATTAATTTCAGGTATTTGGACTAGAAAAGACCATTATAATAACTTAATTTGATTTCGTGAATAATATAGGTCATAAAATGTCATCAAATGGTTCCCGTTTAGATAAATATCACACTTGCACTGGCACATCATTTTATTCTTTCCTAGTAAAGTCCAGAAGTCAATTTAGTATTTACCACTGACTTTTAGACTCACAATTTTTCATTTTCTTTATGTTTCTTTCCCTTCAAACCCACTTTCCACAATTTTGCTGTTTTACAATCTTTGCTTATCATCTGTGTTTCAGATTTCATGCACTATCTTCTATCTCCTTATCTTTGCTCCCTACTGTTTTCAAGCATGTACACTTTTCTACCTTGCCTTCTTATTAGAAACACTGCAAACACAGGTATGTGAGACACGTTGCTGTTTCAGTTTCTAATGGCACAGTAGCTTGGGGCAGGTATCAAAGAGAAAAAATGTTCTGGTTTGAAATTCTGAACTAAAGAAAGCTCAAAATGTTTGGAAACACACGGGCCAAAGTTCACCTTTCTCCTGAGCAGATAGCTGCATTTATTTACTGGATCTTAAGGTTCTAGAACCTGCAGGTCTTAGTGCAAGAAAGTATTCTTTGAGTTAAAAGAGTTCCCCTTGCTTTGAAATCATTCAACGAAAACGATCCCAAAAGATTTATGTCAAGGAACGGGTTAGCTTCATTAACAACTGATGGCAGTGGTGAAACACATCTGCCTTTCTCAATAGCAAAGTGGAGTTGGGGCATTATGGTGAGAAGTGAACAGACTGACATAAATTTTCAGAATCCTCACAGATTGAAACTCGAGTGATCAGAATTGGGAGGGGTTTTTGTTGTTACTCTTCTGGCTCAGATTCATAGCCTGAATGCGACTCTTTTTCAGTATAGGACTTTCTTGATAGAATGCTCTGCCTAAGCAAAACCTACGGCAGACGGTGTCTGTGACTCAGAGATGTAGGAACAGGAAAGGTTAGTGACAGGAAGCACTGATCAGGAATCTAATAAGAGCTTTTTTCTCCTTTGCACCCCCCCCCCCCCCCCCCCCCGCAGCTGCAGTAGAAATCAATGTCCATCCCTAATTTTATATGTATCAAGTGCAATAATCTTTTCACTAAACTGGTCTTTACCCTTGTTCTAAACAGACAATAGAAATTATAGAAATCTACAGGTGAGTCAGACAAGATAGTTATATGAGATTTTCTATAAGTTAGAGGAAAGCTATCTGAAATACTCTTCTATTATAACATGAGATCATTGTTATACTATGTAATGTAGCTTCATGCTAGAAATATTGGAGTTTTTTGTAAATGAGCTGATAGGCAGAAGTCCTTCCAGTTTATGAAATGGTACACTCTGTTCATCAAGCTGCTAGTCGTGGATCCCATTCTGAAGCTGCCCAGTCTCACCCACCCGTAATAGAATGAATTTAGACGCTTTGCACAGGCCTCTGAATTAAGCAGGTTCCCAAGATACAGCTATTATGGAACACGGCATTTAGATTTTGAAGTACCTTTGTGAATTTTGCCTTATTGCCTTTTCCTGGGAAGCTGTGTAAGAGTCAGCAGCTTCATCAGGAAAAAGATAGCCACCATTCTGGGTCCAGTTTTGAATTTGATAGATCCCAATAGCAAAAGAGCTCAAACAGTGGAACAATGTATTTAGCATTATGAATAGCAATGGTTTATGAAAACATGACACCTGTAATGAAAACCCACAGAAGCTGAAAAGACAAGACCACATTTGTCAAAAGAAATTCTTACATGAGCTAGGTTACTTAAAGCTACTCACATTTTGGTGGATACAGCTTCTCAGAGGCTCTCTGAAGATCAAATCTAATTTAACAGTAGAAACACTTGCCTGAGAACATGCTGGTCACTGCATGTGAAAGCCAATAGTAGTTTCCACCAGACTGGAAAGGATGCATTAACCTATATTTTAATTTGATCTGTTTTCAAAAAGTTAATGTGGGTTTGCATTTAAGACTTTCAAGTAATGACAGACTAAAGTCTTTTGTGAATAGCTCTAATTTGTAAATATTGAAATTATGGAGATTCATGGGAAATCCATTAAGTCTAATTCATTTTCACCATTAGGAAACTTATTTCATAATCTGAATTTCAGGGATGATTGCTAGTGCAACCTGTGGCTGTTCCTTTTTATTCTATCTAACATGAAAAAGAAACTAAACTCTTACTGTTTGTGATGTTTGTAGACTGCAATAATTTTTATTTTCACTTCCACTTCTACCCTTTCTATTCTTTTAGGATCTTTTAAAAATCTTGTCCTCCCAACCCATGTTTTCTAAACCTCTAGGCATCATCATTGCTCTTTCATAAACTTCCTAAATGGTAATTATTTGATAATTTTCCACTTGTGACTTTGGCTAGCTGCAGTGCCACATCCCCATGCTGGTGGATAGATATGCTTCTCTACAACTTCTTAAGTACAAATCACATGGGTGATATTCAGAATATGCTTTTTTTGAATATAAAATCTCTGCCTTTGTCTTTTCTTATTACTGAACCAGTGAATCTCAAGTCATATTCTCCAACTAACGTCAACTTATGCTTCAGTTACCAACTCTATTTTTCCATATAGTATTACATTTCTATTTCCATTTTTTAAAATTACTTTATAATCACATAATGTACCTAAAATAATGTAAAACAGATAAGATAAACCAGTAATTTTCCTTCTTAATATTTTAGTCTTGGGAATTTTTTAACAGGAACAAGTACGAAAAAAGAATTTGTGTTAATGTAGGTTCACTTTTCTTAAAGAAATTCTGGGAGCTCATGGTATGATAGAATTAGATAACAAAAGCTACATTTTATATCAGTCCAGTGAAACACTCACACCCTAAATTAAAAACTTAACTGGTCTGATTACATATCTTAATATATACCAGCAGTTTCTCCCAGCACAAGCTATGCTATGCAAAGGTCATTGAATGATCCATCTGTGAGCAATATATCTGTGTCAGTGAAAGTCCTCAAAATAGTTCTGACATAAGATAGCCAGGAGTATGCTGTAATTTCAAAGTGGCAACAACTACATGTTGAACTCTCATTTCTGTCGTTGTTAAGTTAGAGGCAGGTCAAAGAAACGACATCGTATTGTTCCAAAAATAGGACAGGAACTTTATTGCATTGGTGGAATAATGCAATGTGTGAAAGAGAGAGAGAGAGTGTGTGTGTGAGAGAGAGTGTGGTATCAGAGGCTGCGATTCTTATAGACCTGAGTCTGGACAGATGTCCAAGGACCATTGGTTTTTCTATACATAAATAATTCCTAATTGGACACACAAACCACGCATGTCAGAAAACATTACTCATCACTTTAGAAACCGGATATCTGTTCCAGGTGTTACAACTAATCCTTCCGTGCATATCACCCTGACGTGTGCAGAAGGTTCCTAGCATAGTCCAACTATTCCACAGAGACCCCAGGCCAGCTGGAGTCTCTCCCACACATTTCCACCAATAACTTTATTGGCTGTCATTTTGCTGCAATAGGTGGTCTACACAAAGCATCTCTAACAACAGTTGCAATCAAATTTGAGGTCTCAAAGGGTTCGTAGGGATTTTTCTTGTCTTCTGAATTGGAGTGAGCTTTAAAACATTCTGAAGACCTGTTATTCTTTCTAATTCATCTTTATCATATGAATGTGAAGGAGAACAATTACTCCTTGTTGATTGAAAATTAAGCATAACTACTATATTCGTCATAAGAAATGCATGCGAGTTGTTTGACTATATCTTTGAGTAGGGACAGTTAGGCAAAGAATGTACCAAGTTGTCTCTGATTCACATTTTCATTTAATGTTCAGAACACAATGCCAGAGAATTTTGGCTTTAGTATTTAGTCTGATTACCCACTTTTAATAGTAAAGACTGGATTCTTGAAAGAAAAAAGTGCTAATTTTCCACACGTCCCTAGTGGTTCTGTTTGACTGGCTTTGCCAACCATGATATGACTCATTTTCAGTAAACCTTCAAATTTAGACTCTTTTAAAGTTACTGAAATTGACTTTCCGGTATCACTATCAATTAATGATAGTTCAAGCAAAACATTTTCAAAGTATTTAAGTAAGTTAAGAATTTCATTGATTTAGTTGTTTAAGTCCCTTGATGATCTGAGTTTCAGAGTTAGGCTAAAGAAAAATATTAGTTTAAAGGTTCAGACAGGTACTGAGGGGTATTACAAAGAAAATATATTAAGCACCTGATACTTCCCATTTAAAAATTTTTCTAGTAGGTAATGGATCTTTAGATGATTAAATAATGTTGCAATGAGGGGATTGTGTTTGGTTTAGCAACAAGATTATTTTTGATGTTGTTCAGGACTTTACCATAAACCTTATATTTTTACAAAAAAAAAGTTTACATAGGGAATGAGTTTTTCTTTTTATAAACTTACTGTACAGTAGGCATATCAGATGGACAAATGTAGAAAGATAGGCATTTCTTAGTTCAGGTTTTCCAATTAGTATCAGCTGGAAATTATTGATACTAGAGCTTCTCTAGTTAATTAGTGACATAGTTGACTTAGTCGATGTGGCCCATCATACACTGTTGTGATCCAAAGTGATTGGCAGAGACCAGCCCCTAATATTTCTACAATGCATTTAAACGACCACAATTAGAAAATGCATTTTACAAAAGAATGTGAAAAACATTGGCAAAAGCTGACTTTTGAAATTTTAGTCTCCTATGTGAATGTATGTGAAGCACTTTATGACATTAAGTGCTTTGCAAATTTTCTCCTTCCTTAACTCTACTATTGCTGCTTTTTCTAAAGTCACATCACTGAACTGCCAAAGTCTCCTTTGAGACGTACCTTTCTATGGCTAACTGTTCCAATTGTTTTGTTACCTATTTTAACAGTATCACAAGAAATATGAGAACTGACAAGTCACTTTCCAGAATAGAGAGGTCATCAAATATCTAGATAGTGGCTAACAATCAGTGTCTTTCTCAATGAACAGATAGCAAGGAAATGTTTGAGGCAGAGCTTCTGTCACAGATTGAGTTCATATATTTTCAAAGCAGAATTCTTCGAATGAATAATGGACAATCTTAATGCAGTTTAGGGCCTCATCATTTTTAACAATTCTTTGCAGTTTTCCAGACACCTTACTTACATTTTTCATCTATGATGTACTACATTCTCACAGTAAGGTGGAAGTTAACATTAAGGACTTCTGAAAGACATTTAATTTCATTTTATGTCAAGGTATTTCTGTCCTGAAAGATTCCATTTTGTTTCCTTTTCATTTTCAAGATACATTTTCCTCTTTCTCAAAAGCATCTGAGGCAGTTTTTAGTGGGTATTATATGAGTAGTATTTGCAATAGTTAAATCTTCTACCTGCAAAATGGGTTCTTTATAAATTATACTGGTTTGGAGAAGTAAGTAGTGTCACTTTTAAAAAAACCTGTTCATATTATTAAAACAACAAACCAAGACATATTTAAGAAAGTATATTTTATATAGTTCCTCAAGTTCTATTCAATAATTTAAACAGTTTTGAATTTATCCCAGCTGTTAGATAGAAAGTAAAGGGAAGAGACATTTTAAGCCATATTTTCAAAATTGTATTTTCACTCAGCAATACTCCTGTTGTCCTACAAACACTGAAAATGCCCAATGAGTCCTAAATCCTTTTGAGTACCAGGTCACTGCTTACCATGATGGTGATTTATCAGTTGAGAGTGCATCAGAGTTCAGACAGAGTTCATTATTTATATGCATAGAAAAAGCATCCATGTTTTACTAACACACAGGCTGAGTTACAAGTGCCCCACCAAGGTCTGTACTGCCTGTATTTTCCTAAGATACGAGAATTTTATAGAAATGAAAAAAAGAGGGGGAAAAATGACGAAAACAAAAGCTCAGTTCTAGGAAGTTAAGAATTCCAGAGGCCATAATTTTATGATCTCTATTTTACCCAGTCTGATCTCCATCATAAGAAATCCCCTGACAAGTGCCTTCCATGACGTGGTGAAACGCATCAGCTGTCAAGGGTTCCTTAGAAATATGAGCTTATCTGGAATGGCTAGGGTAGTAGGCAAAGATGCAGTTCCAATACAGATGAGTGAGGTTATTCAATGTTCTTTTTGTCTTGTTAGATTGGAGGAAGTTCTGGAAGAGCATGATTTGTCTGAATTCCTTTTCTTCTGACAAATGTGAATACAAAGCATATAGAGTCATAGAACCATAAACTGTCCTGAGTAGGAAGGGACCCATGAGGAACACTGAGTCCAACTCTTAAAATGTACACTTTGAAATAATTTCCAATTGTGTGGATGTTTTATTCATGACTAAGGATTTCCACAAGGTATTCGATTTACAAGACTGTTTAAAGACAAAAGATTTTTATATGTACATACATTTTGTATGTGTCTAGATAGGCAAGTCTAATAAACCTCTAATTTAAAACTGGGTCACAGTCCTACATTTTTAACATGTATATAAAATAACAAATCCCCACTGTTCTATTCAGGAACCAAAACAATATTTGTCCAAATAATAAAGTGTCCTCAAGTCAAAAGTTCTTCAGAGTTTTGTTTTAAAAATACCAATATGTACCTATCTCATCTACATTAACTTAACCTAGCTCTCTGTCTGGTTAGCTGTGTTTCTTTGTCATGTGTCATTCGTCTTACAGGGTACCAGGAAGAATGAAATGTCTCAAACTTGCATCAGACATAAATTACAATGTACAGAGACAATACTAATAAAGAATTTTAAGGCTCTTACAGGCTCTTTTCTACAACTGGATTGTCTCCCTCAAGCAAGAGAAATAGAGTTCAGTTAAATCCTTTGGAGCATTGATTTTAGGTATGGATAGTTCAGGATTTTGGAAAAAAAATAAAGAAAATCTATTAACATGGCCTACTGCAGAAATGCAATGCCAAAACACACGTGCTGAATCACATGCGAAGCATCTGCTGGACCAGCTGTTGCCACCATTGCAGTACAAGCTGGTGCCCTGGAGTATTTTCTCCTGCAGTTTTATTTGTTCATTTGGGGACAATGATAGGTGATGGACTGCCAAGCTGAGATGTGATTATTGCATTAAAGAGTGATTTGGTTGACCTCAGGTGTACCATCTTGTTAGTGACTCCCACAATTGGACTGCTGCCAAGACATATTTGCTGAGGAGTGGACAGATTTATTGAGTGTGACAAGAGGGAAAAGATTGTCTCTTTGTTATAATGGAGAATCTACATGAGCTGTTAACCAAGTTAGTATAGCAGAGATGTCTAAATATGTGTGATAGCAAAACCCCAATAACAGTGACTAACCTTTATGTTAATTCACTGAGTGAAAAAAGCACCTAAGCAGTACTTTATTTTGACTAAGAAGTTTGAAATGAAGAAGAATCTGATTTTTCTGACCTATTAGACATCTGCAGCTGCCTTGGAATACAGTTACATGGGAAAATGGCTAGTACTTCAGGAAATCAGGCATCTTGTGCTTTATATCTGTTCCTGGGAAGCCGTGATGGAAAGGCAGGACTGAGACACTTGGGTTACATGAAAAGTGTCCAAGAGCATGAGGTTCCTCCCAGCGTGATGCAGGGACCTCTCACAGCATTAACCGTTTACGTGGGAAATAGGTCACAGACTATTAACAGTCAGAACTTACTGTAAACTTTTACTAACAGTTTATGAACTGGAGAGGAAAAGCCTCAGATATTGCAGTCTTGCTATTGAAGTGCATTATCTTTAGGTATTTTCAATTGCTTTGGCAAATCCAGGTATTTCAATATATTTCAGAATATATATCTCAAACCAGTATATTTTCATTGTACAACCCAATGTTGCAAAGAAATTCTGAAGTAGGGTAAGATTTTATACTTCACATCATCTTGCAGGATCAGAGTTTTGTGTTTAAACCCCACTTACAGATTACCTTATTTTTTTTCAGTTTCTGTTAAGAAGTCAGTTTTGCTGGTGTAACAATAAAACAATCTCCATGCAGTTAGGTGATATTTCTCCCAGGCTTTTGCCACTGTGTTCTGTATTACATAGATTGAATTTTCCATTAGTATCAATAATTTCATCAATAGCATGAGGACTATGGATTATGTTGTCATAAAGATGTGTTTTACAAACAGATAGAGAGGTCATGAAATTCATTTTACAACAGCCTACTCAAACAACTGATAAGGTCAATAGTGTAGCTCTTTTTATTAGTGTTGGATATAAACCTTTGCCCCCAACAGTGAAAGATAAATGTTTGATTTAAGCAGATACCTACTTCCCTTTATTAACGGATTTCCAGTATGAATTTGTAATGCTCTGTTTAGCATTATAGGTTTTTTTGAGGACACCTTCTCCACACTTGGCTGCTAGAAGTTTTAATATCTTTAATAAAATCTTCTATAAACACCTTTACTAAAATGTAAATCTCATAACAAGCTTCTAAGGACATGTTGACACTATCAAGGCCATATTCTAAACAAATTTTAACAGCTGTAAATATTTAATATGAGTTGGTGGGTGAGAATATCTTCAAGGATGTTCATAATGGTATTTCAACTTTTTCAGTAGAATTATTTCCTTCAAAATTGTTTCTTCTAAGAAAAGGTTTTACATTGATTATACCCAGTACAGCATTGCTTACCTGTGTTTCTGTTTCTTAGTGATTATCACAAGTCTATTAAGACCATATTGAAACATGGAATTTTTTTTTACCAGTCTGTCAGTCTACAATCTGAAAGTCACTTTGCATTGTTTGCCACAGTGTACAAAAAACATATTGCAACAACACAAGCTTCTTTCTCCCTTGCATGTGTTATCTGGAATGGGAACAGAAACTGGTACCATGCAGGTGTATTTTGACAACTGTCAGGAAGATAGGGCCCCTGATAAATACTAAGAGATGAAAACTCAGCTTCCTGGAAGGTAACAGGAGTTTTGTCATTGGCTTCATTAGAGTTAGAGGTTCACTTGAGGAGTATATGTTTTCATGTAATTAGCATTTTTTTTTCCACATTGTTAACTTTGTGCTAATAGTATTTCAAGCATAGCTACACTGTTTGGGTAATAATGGTGAAACTAGAAGCTATCCTTGCTTTGTATTCTATTTCTTTATATATAATGGTTAAAAGGGTTACACTGATCTTGCAGTCAAATACTGCTCATGCATGCATCAAACTTCCATTCATAATATGCAGTCTCCATTGCAGGTCTGACCTTCAGCCTGACAAATGATCCTTGATTATTATCCATTCACTGCACATTTGATGCTTACTGAAAGCATATTTATACTTGTTTATTACCTTTTTACCTAGTTATTATTAACTGCCAATAATATCCTGCAGTTAAACAATTTCTGTCACATAAACCACATAGCAATAATATTTAAAATGGTTATTGAATTACTGTGCTGCAGAGGTTTTTCTGAGCTAGTCTTGAAGATGTAAATTGTCAATCAAAAACTGAACCTTACATTTATTTATGTAGCTATTTCTTTGACCTCACTGGAGAGATTTTTTACCCTACACTAACAAAGTATTATTTTGTCTTTCTGTGGTGGAGTATCCACTAGTTCTTCACTATATATTCTGTATAAATTACACTCTCCTTCAGATTCATGGAACATCCACCAGGTCTCTGAATAAAGCATTGACTTAAAGCAGCTCTTTGTGTATGTGGATACATTTGGAGTAGTATTAATATTCTCTTCAACTTCTCCGATACTTCAGACTTTTTGAGCAATGACATTTTGATAACATTAATAAAATAAATAGTAATTGTTTCAGACAGACTTGTATCCTATGGAATTTACCAGTGTAGACTTCTATAAGCCAAGCACAGCAGGTGTTACTTTTTTTATTATAGGACTGTGGAACATTTCTCAGTCCTGACCTAAGAACATATCTTTCAGAGTAACACGTGTGATATCTTGCTGCAACCACAGCGGTTTGATAAGTCTACTGCAAATAAAATGGAGTCATATAAAACTCATTTATTGTGGAGGGCTGGGGTAGTAATTTGACTGTATCTAGCATCCCTACTGCATTGTTTTAGTATTAAGGAGCTAAAATTGGAGTTATACAGTAGCCTTATTTTCACTGGGTCTGTCCTTCAAAGAATTCAATATATCAGCCAGTACTTTTCCCGAGATATTCTGCATTGTATTCTTTGTCAAGCACACTGATTTAAGTTATTTTCTTCTAAATGACATTCTTAGGTTATGGTTCCTTTTAATCTGCTTGGAAGAGGGACTGGGCACATCATCAGCAATTAAAGAAATATTTAATTTGCTTTATTAGTTTTATATTTAGTTCAATACCATAATCTGTAAGGCAACATACCATGTATCTTATTCTCAATGTATAGGACAGGAGTGTTCAGCATCCAATTTTACTTGCCAACACTGATATTCATACCTCAGATAAAAAAATCTGTCTCCCAACTGGCCGTGGATGTCTGTTGTCATAGATAATCCCTGCTTTTCAATGAGTTTAGTTACTTCTTGCCTGTTTTCCTCAGATATTACTGGGCTGTTGATTAAAAAAATTTGCTTTCTTAAAGGTGACCAAGACAAAAAAAAAAAAAAAGAAAAAAAAATATTATTATCTTCTCCTGTAGAAGGAATCTGATAAAACATATACTCTTGGAACTACTTACACTTGTATGTCATCTTACAAACACATAAAACATAATTTGGAATTTATAGCCTTGATTTTCCTGTATGTATCTAATAAGGTGTTTTTTCAGAAGAGCCTAGGAGTCCTTTCAGTCTTTGAGTTAAGGAGATGGACTAATTAAATATATATATGAATTCTTCTTCCAATTATAACTGGAATGCTGCCAGGCATAATGTTAAATAGGTATAACGTGAATGTAAAAAGATATCAACAATCTTCTTATTGCTTTGCCATTTAATTCATCAGTCATCCATTTTATTTCTCTTAGAAAAAGAAATATTTCTATTTACTTTCACATCTATAATTATACAGCCTAAAACTGGATAAAAATGTTTTGTATTCAAAAATTAAATATTTATCATGTAACATACTTACATTTCCCATTTCCCCCCCAGGTTAGGGGTTTTGTTTGTTTGTTTTCTCTTTGCTTTTTTAATAAGTACTTCAGAAAATATATCTTGATATAATAGAAAACAAATCTTACCAGAGTGTCATAGAACTACTCTGGTTAGAAGGGACTGCTGAAGGTCATCTAGTTCCAGTCCACTACTCAGAGGAGGTCTACTTAAATTACATTGCCCAGGGCTGTATCCAGTTCAGTCTTTGATGCTACTAATGATGGTGATTTCACAAGGTCTCCCCTGACCCTTCTCTTACGGCTGAACAAACCCATTTCCCCAGTTTCTCTTCATAGGTCATGTGCTCCAGTCATGGCCAGCTTGGTTGCCCTCCCTGTGTCTCACTGTGGCACATCAATGCCTAGAAATGAGCCTCAAACTGGACGTGACAGTCATATGTGCTCTCATAGGTGCCAAAAAGAAAGGGAGGATCACTTTCCCTAACCTGCTGGCTCCATTCTTACTAATGCAGCCAAGGGTACTGCTGGACGACTTTGCTGCAAAATCACATTACCTAGCTCATGTTTAGCTTGTCGCTCAGCAGGAACTGAGGTGGTTTCCTGCAGAGCTGCTTCCCATATTATCAACCCTCAGCCTGTATTGGTGTGGGAGATTATTTACTTACAGACGCAAGACTTCATATTTGCTTTTCACAGAATCACAGTTGAGATTGGAAAGGTTGCTCTCTGCAACCACCTGACAGGAGGGTGTATTGAGGTGAGGATCAGTCTCTTCTGCTATGTCTCAAGCGAACGGATAAGAGGAAAGGGCCTTAAATTACATCAGGGGAGGTTCAGATTCCATATCAGAATTTTTTTTTTCCACTGAAAGACTGGTCAGGCATTGGGAGGCGGAGAAATGCACCAGTCCCTTCATCATCTTTATGGTCCTTCATTGGACTCTCTTCAGAATGCCCATGTCTCTATTGCACTGAGTATCCCAGAATACGACGCAATACTACAAGTATGACCTCACCATCGCTGAACAGAGGGGAAGGATCACCTCACTCCAGTTGCTGTCAATACTTTGTCTAATACAGCCCAGAACACCATTGTCTCTCTGTGCTGTAAGAGCACATTGCTGGCTCATGTTGAACTTGGTGTGAGCAGGACTCCTAGGTTCTATTCTGCCAAACTCCTTTGCATCTGGGTTGTCAAACCCCACGAGGCTCACTGCAATCTATTCCACCACTCATTCTGACTGTTTGCCCTGTCCCACATATTTGACAGTCCCGCAACCCCAGGTTAGGTGACATCTGCAAACCTGCTGAAAGTGCCCTCTAAGCCAGTTAGTTAATGCAGATGTGATAGTGTTTGCCCCAACATGAATCTTTGAGGGATCCTACTAGTTATTGACTGCCTGCCGGACTTTGCACCACTGATTACAACATTTTAGGCCCAGCAATCAACCCACTCCTAGTGTTCTAATCAAGTATGTCATCCAGTTATCCAGTCAGTATCTCACCAGTTTGGTGATAAGGAACCTACAGAAGACTAAAGTTAAGGTCTGCAAAATCCACTACCCTTCTCTTGTCCCCCAAACCAGTTATCTCATGATATAAGGCTACCAGGTTAGTCAGATATGACTGGTTTGTGCCAAACCCATTTTGGCCGTTCCTATCTTCTTGTCCTTTGTGTGTATAGAAGTAGTTTATAAGAGGATTCCCCCTATAACTGTCCAAGAGACAAAAATTTGGCAAACTGCAATTACCTGGAAACTACTTCTTGTCCTTCTTAAAGATGAGTGTGGTTTTTGTTTTCATCCCTGCTGTCAGGAACCCATGCTGTTGCTCACCTCCTACTGCATTTCCTTCACCTGGTTACTGAGGACTGTAACTAAGGCACAGGGGGGTCAACAGCCCTCTCTCCAGTCCCAGACCTGGACAGTAGCGTCCTCCCCACCTGAGGTCTCTGTGCTCTATCTTCAGGCATTCCCATGCAGCCACCAGCAGAGGTGCTCTGAGATCTTGCTGTGCAAATGCTACGTCTCTTCTAGCTGAGTCTTTCTTTGGCCTCAAAGTCTATTGCAGAGTGGTCAGAAATCCAAAAGGTTTATAAAACTCTTCCCCCTTAACTGAGAACAGAAAAGTCAGAGGACAAATTTGCCTGTATCTGAGATCTACAGATCTCTTATTAAATCAATGCATTTTTTAACTGTGCATTAGCAGAAGAGGAATATTTAATGATCTGTACCTTGTCTCCCATAATCCCTACCTGCTTGGATTAGGATACCAGGGTTTTTTTGCCCAGAAAGTAAATGAGTAAGTGTGGGGAGTTTGCTATCAATCCAACATTTTCTAAAAATGTTATACTCAGTGCATATGCAAAAATCATCACTTGCTAAAAAAAAAAGGCAGATGTTTTCAGGAAGTTTCAAAATCATTTTGCTCATACTCTTCTGTTCAGCACTGTGGACTCAGACAATTTCCAAAAGTATGACAGTTTAGTCAGAGTTAGTTTCATAGTTCTGACACAGACATCTGCTACCCTTTCAGAGCTTAAAAGAAAATAAGTTTCACTTAGACAAAATTTACATGTTGAACAGGAGATATACCTGTGGAAATCTGGTACGTGTTAGCCCAATACTTGAAGATTGCGTAAGGACAACTGTTCTAGGCAGATGCTCCCTCCTTTGAGAATATGTTATTTACATTTATTTTTCTACCAGTCATGGTATATTATATGTTTAATTAATCACTGTCGATTCTGTGAAGACAGAGAAAAATGCTATTTAATATCAACAGTGTGGTGATCAACAGCAATCTTTGTGAGTTTAGTAGATTTTCTTATTGGAATTTGTTGATCAAAAAAAATCAAATATAAAAAGTTATATTAGCAAATATTTGGTAAGTTAACAGATGATTTGTGAAAAGAATATTTCCATTTTTATTACTATATACTAACTTTGAACTGTGGTTAGAAATATATGCTATTCTGCTTTTACCTGTTGGAATCAATAGGAATACCATCTGGTTATTAACTCATTCCCATTTTCTGTAATCCCATGCTATGGAAAGCTTTTCCAATTGCTTTGTGGATTTAGATGCCTGAAGCAAAAGAGTTGGAGATGTTATTTAAAAATTAACATTTCTTCGTTTGATGAATAGAGCTTATCTTTGTGACAATAATGTTCATTATATATTTTGCATCAAATTGTAAGCATGATTCTTTTCTAATAAAAAAAGGTTAATCTTATCAAGTAAAACTAGAAATCATCATTATTTTAAGAGACTTGTCATGGTTCCCAAATAGTTTAGTAATACTCCAGCCAAAATCAGTTCACAGTGATTTAGCCAAAATTTTAAAAGCCTCTGCTCAAAGATGAAATTTGACTATCTTTAAGTTGCTAAGGAAGAGTAACCAACTCTGGTATGTTGTCCTATTTTAAAGAACTAAAAATACTACAAAGCAAGCAAAAATTGTGAAACATAAATTCAGTTACATTTAAGAGGAATATTTTGCTTTCAAGAACTTCAATGAACAAACTGTGCCTACTTGAGAAAACTCATGCAGAACTTAAGGAATTCTCTTCAAAGCCTCATTTCCATCAACTGCAAACATTTACATCAAACTCTGGACTTCCTCCATAATGTTTTTCTGCCAAAAACTGCTACAATTCAAATATAGGATCAGTGAATTTGGTCTGTTTCTTATCTCTTTGGAAATCCCTCCAGATTTTAAAGAAAGGCAATTCATTAAATATATAGAAAAAGAAAGTGAGACACCAATTTGTAACAGCTTTTCCACTTTACAGAAATTTAGGATGAAGATCATTCTGCATTTTTCTGTCCTAACTGTTCCTCACTTGTGAATCTGTGCTCCACTGGAGAGGTATTCAGAAGTGCATAAAATATGAAGCTGCCTCAACAAAGGCTTTTATCGCCATTTTAAATATCTTATTGTAATCAGCCCTTTTTGATGGGTCTGGAAAATTAACGGATTTTTTCATTGGTTCAGTGTAATTCTGTAGTGGAGATGTAAACCAGGTGAGATATCCTTGGATTTCTGAATTTGCTCTAAATGCTTACTCCCAAAAGTTTTCTAGTTTTTCTGGGAGTGTTTTAGATTGTTCTAATGGCCATAATCCTAACTTTTTTTTTTTTAATGTAGTAAATTATAGACAGTAAACTAAAAATTAAATTCTATTTTTACATGAGTATGTGTAGTCTGTCCGTGGCAGTTGAAGAATTATAACTTGATATTTTATTGCCAATTATTGATCCTGCTTGTATAATTTGTACTACTGCATCATAAAAATTATAAGGATATTGATTAATTGTTGGCATGATGGCTCATTATATAGCAGTCTCAATTGGTTTTCTCCTGAAATTAAAAACTCAGTGTGTGCATAAAAAAACACATGTACTTTTCAAAAACCATATTCATATAAAAGATGCAAAAACTCTTGACTTTGAGTTAATTACCTAGGCTTTCATATCAACATGAGTTGATATGAACAACTACTGCAGAGTGATATAGTGAGACTCAATTAATTAATGCTAATACAAATTAGAAAAAAACCTACAAATTCATTTGGATTTAATTTCCAATGAAGAACATCGATTTATAGGAAGGAGTCAAGGCTTTAGTCAAAACTGCTAATCTGGAGATTGGAAATCTATTAAATGACACAAAGGCCTTGAAAGTGTCTGTTAATTGGTCAGTCTGGATGATAAAACTTAATCTCATGACTAGTTATGATGAGATGACAAAAAAAGAAAAGGATTCTTCAGATACCTGAGCTGTAAGAAGAAGCACAAGGGAAAACACAGACCTATTACTAAACAGGGCAGGAAACTAAGTTACTAATGATACTCACAAGACAGAGGTTCTGAATACCACCTTTTCCCTTGCATTTACTGCTGTAGCTGGACCCCAGACCCCAGAATCAAACAGCTCTGACCACACATATCAACCCAGCAGTAGTGGAGGAAGGGCTGCTCTGAGCCATCTTACAAAGAGCTCAGCCCCTACAAACCTGTGCTTGTATGGAATCCACCCCAAGGTGTAAAGAGTAGTGGTTGACAGTGGTGCAAGGCTGCTCTTTGCAATCTTTGAAAAATTGTGTTTTGTGGGATGTCCCTGATGACCGGAACAGGCAAAAGTCATGCCCATCTACATCAAAGGCCCTGAAAAGGACCCAGGAAGCTAATTCCAGTTGCTGGGAAAGCAATGGAATGAGTCCTCCTAGAAACTGTCATAAACCAAAGGAAGTAAGTGATTGAGAAATGCCACTACAGATTTACCAAGGACAAATCAGGCCTGACAAACCTGAACACATTTTACAACAAAATAATGTCTGTCAAGATGGGAAGAACAGTGGATGATGTTTACCTGGACTTTAGCAAAGTGTTTGATGCTGTTTCCCACTTCTTCTCCTGGGCAAACTGGCAAGATGCAGTCTGGATTGTTGTCTGAAAAGTGAGTGAAAATCTTGCTCGCAGGCTACACTCAGAGAGCAGTGATCAAAGGTTTTTATTCAGACTAAAGGCTTGTCAAAAGAGGAGTCCACAAGGGAATGATACTGTACTCCACACTGTTCAGTATTATTATAAATGTGATATTTATAATGTGATTATTATAAAGGTGATAGGACTGAAGATGCTCTTATCAAATTTGCCAATGACACTAAAGTGGGTGGTAAGCTGAACCTGTCAGCTGGGAGGTCCATCTTAGAGGAAGACATTGACAGGTGGGAGAGTGGGCTGGCAAGAACAGTGTGAAATTTAACAAAGTACTTAGTCCTGGATCAGGGACAGAATGACTGGCTGTGGTGAGTTGACCCTCTCTGGATGCCAGATACTCACCAAAGCTGCTCTATCACTCCCCTTCACGACTGGACAGGGGGGAGAAAATAGAAGAAGAGGAAGAGCATTGTCAACTGGCCAAGAGAGGTGATCCTTCCCCTCTGCTCAGCCTCAGGGAGGCTGCATATGGTGTCCTGTGTCCAGTTCTGGGCTCTTCAGTACAAGAGAGACATGGAGCTCCTGGAGCAAATCCAGCAGAGTGCTATGAAGATGTTAAGGGAAAGGGAACACCTCGCTTTTGATGAAAAGCTGAGAGTTGGTCCTGTTTTGCCTGGAGAAGAGAAGACTGAGAGGGGATCTTACTGCATATAAGTATCTGAAGGGAGAGTTTCAAGAGTCTGAAGTCAGATCATTCTTGGTGGTGCCAAGAAATAGGATGAGTGGCAACTGGCAGAAACTGGAACACAAGAAGTTTCACCTGAACATGAAGAGGAATTTCTTTAGTATGTGGGTGTTGCAGCACTAGAACAGGTTACCCAGAGAGGTCATGGAGTCTTCTTCTCTGGAAATACTCAAAAGCTGTCTGTACACAATCCTGAGTGATTTGTTCTAGGGAAACCTGCTTGAGAAGAGAGGTTGGACTAGATGAGCTCCAGTGGTCTGTTCCAAGTTTACCCATTCTGTGATTCTGTATATGTTTGTGTGTGTGTTTCAGATTATACTGAATCACCCTTCATTGATATTAGAAATGTAGACATCTATAGCATAACCCAACACCTAAATTTAGAATAGTCTAAGTTTAGAAGAGTCTATTATAATGTTGTGCCTTTAAGAACTTTGCTCTTTTTCAACCCCAATATATATAGCATTTTCTTCAGGACCAACACAAATCCAAGCATTTTCTGATTTGACAGCTCGGGAAGTACTAATATACAAAAGAATTTTAAATGTAGACCTGCTGTTATCTAAATTCTACCTGAACTTAGAAATCTAGTATTTTATAATTTATTTTGAAAATTGCAAGAAATGAGGAAAAAAAGGACCTAGATTTTTTTTATCTCTGGCTAAAATCCCCAAATGTGTACTTTGAGTGAGACAAAATACAGATTAGCTTTCAGTTAGAATATCAAAATGTATTAAGGGGAATAGATAGCTTAAAAGTTTTAAATAGATGTTAAAATGATAGAAGAATAAATTGTCTCAGTAATTTTTGCCTGTTGCTCAGAGTCTGTCAGAAGATTCCATTAAGCTGGAAGAGAGACAACAAAGTGACAACAGCAGCTTGCCTAAAGCCCTGACTCTGCATTTTAATGGGTCTCAAGACACACACTGTAGAATGGCTATTACTGCATGGCTTGACTTGACTTCTTACTAGCTATGTGTATGCAGAAATTTAGTGCTGCTTAAAAGAATATTATCTCTAGAAAATTCTACTGTTCAAAATATAACTAAGTTGGAATTTCTGACTATAAACTAGAAATTAATTTTCAGGTATTTCAAAAATTTCGTTGGCAATTTTTCTATATTTTTGAAATCTTTATAGATCTGGTAAAAAATTGGTATGACATAATATATTGAAGGCGTTGACAAAAAAACTCACCATACTGTGTTTTTATTTGCAGTAGTTTTTATTCAGTTACCCCTAATGATAAAAGGCAAAGCATTTTGCTCCAGTATGGTTCACTTTTTTCTTTCAGCTCTTCATTCTCTTTTCTTGGATTGCAAAAGAGGCAGGAGCTTGTACATATTTTGTGATGTGGTTGGCTGATAATCTTATTGTTCCATGAGTTCTCTCAGGGCAGCAGCAGCAGCAGCGGCAGGGAGTTTGCTGCTCCCACCTATGGAAAAGGTTGGTAAGCCCAGCATCTTTGTATTTATGTCAAGTATAAAACTGTGCATAGTAGATGTTAGTAGGGGTTGGGCTTTAATGATTGCAGGGATTAAAACCATAAACATTCAAAACAAGCAGAACAGATAAAAAAAATTCAGTCAAAGGGTTACTAAGCAGAAAATACAGTAATTTAATACATTCATTTTACATCAGTTAATTACTGAGTAAAATATACAATTGACTTGAACTTGACAGAGTGGTGGTCTGTGCCCCATTGAGTCACAAGGCTTCAGTTATGCCTCATGGACTCTGCACAGGAACACAACTTTGAAAAAAGAGACTAAAGAGGTTGGTTGTTTCTCTTCCTCCTCCTCTCTATTCAGTGAAATCAGCCTACAGAACTTTATATGGTTCACTTATGGCAGCTGTGGTTGTAGAGAGCTTGATGTCTCATGTACAAACAAAAATTTGGATTTTCCTGTCTTAGCATGAGTGCTCTAACTACGATCTGACCTGCTACCTCCCATTTCCTTCTAGCAATATTTGAAAGAAAATGGAAGCTGGAAGTGCCTTGTATATATATACCCTTATACCCTATTGGTATAAGTCAGATGAGGCTGGAAACACACTGTATTGAGGTTCTCAAACTGTGTGGTCACATTCTTGTCACCAGGGAGACTGAGATGCTGAGAGCTGAAGAACGCTGGTGCCAAGGTTCCACCCCAATTCTGCAGTAGCTGACCAGGGATTTTCAGAGTCCTTGGCTTGGACAGAAGGTCTTAACTTTCCTTTGATCCCTGTATACGTGTGTAAGTTGTATTTTGTTACTTGTATATGTTTATACATAGAGCTGATGATCTATCACACTGTGGACATACTGGCTTGGTGCTTTATTTTTGAAAAAATGGGTTCATAAGATGAAATTTAGATGGAAACTGAAATTAAATAAAAAAGAAATTGTAAATTCAAATAAAGGCCTATGCCATTTTTCTGTAACTTTTGACATCTGTTTCTAAGATATGAACAAAGAACAAAATCACAGAAAAATGTTGTAAAGATATGAGATGTCACAATTAGAGCAAATATGAAAAATATTATTTTATTTTGTAGTCAAAGAATACTTCAGCTGCTATTACTAATTTTTCATTCTCATACTAAGTTCCAGGGTACATATGCCTGAATTTCTGGGCTTTTTTCGTAGTGGTGTTTTTTTGGGTTTTGTTTGTTTGTTTGTTTGTTTGTTTTTGTTTGTTTGTTTTTTTGTTTTGTTTTTTTTTCTGGTTTTGGGCTACTTTTTGGCAGCTGTTAAAACTGTTTTTAGAAAAAAGAAAGCAAAATGCTTTCAATCTGCAGGTGTGATTTATAGTGTTGCTGAAAACAATCAATCTCTGTATCTGTTATTGTCAGCATTTAGGCCAGATTTTATGAATGAGGCCTTCAATTGCACTTAACACAATGAAATACTAAAGAGAGTTCAGTTATCCTTTATAATATTTAAAAGTAAGGTCAAGATTTTAAAAGTTGGTCAGTAGCTCATAGAAACTTATTATAACTTGACTTATAGAAATGAAACTGTATGTGATTTTGCTAATATAAATCAACTAACCTGAACAGCAAACATTTAAGAACATGTTCCTTTACCTTGACTTTGAATAAGAATGGCACTTTTTGGGAACACTGATCCCAGGTACAGGTACTAGCACATCAGAATCTGATTGAGGATATTTTGTTATTCTGGTTTCTTTGGGTTAAAATTAAAGTTGAATATCAGTGAATACATTCTTTGAAGAAATTACCACGGTCATTCTGTGTGACTCTCTTTGATGAATTATCTAGGTATCTGTAGAGATTTTGCACTACTTTCTAACTCAATCATGGTTCATTTTGTTCAGTTATGTAAAAAAAATGATTAAGACTGGGATGTGGGAGGATCCAAAAAAACTCCAGAGTTTATGGCTTAGGGTGTTATGGAAACTCCCACTAAATTTAATTGAACCATTAATATCTGATTCTTCAAGGAAACACCTTGATTGACTTAAATTTCATACCATTTATTCAATTAGTAATTAGTGAAAAAACACAAAAAAAAATCTATGAAAATCAGATGGAATTTTAAAGGTCTTGCAAAATTTCTAAATTCTATTGCAAGGGGGGGCCGGGGGGGTGAAGTAAAGAAAACATAACCCTTTTTTCTGAATATCTGACTAAAATTTGCAGAATTGGCAGTTGGCTAATGATGAGTCAGGTCATCTTGGGCTGTTATTTTGTTGTTGCTGTAGGCCAGGAAAGATTTACTGGTTCTGCTTGAGAGTTCTCTTGAGTTTTTTTATCTTTTTAGTACCCACTGATCACAAAGAAACTCAGCCCATGGAAACCCACATATTTGGCCTGAAGAAAACTTTATCTTTATTGACATAGTAAACAAACTCTTTGTTTCTGCAGTGTTACGGTTATTAATAATATTCCGTTAGAAGAAAAAAGCTTACTACTGAAGAGCAAGATAAGGCTTCTTACAGAAGTTTATGAGATGATCACACATGTCAAGCAAACAATGACATTTTATTTTGTGGATTTAATCCTGAATAATATTAGTATATACTGGGGTAGAGAAGAAGAAAAATTTCCCTCAAAGAATTATTTCTCAACAGTCTTTCAAATAGATTAATTGCAGAGCAGTTAGCTGAAATATTTAGAACTGACTAAAGCAGACAAAGATCTGCACTAGTAGCATAAAATGTTAAGTGTTTTAATCAGAGATATTTCAGCTGGTAAACTTCATGGAGTCTTTTTGTGAACACACTTTGATTTTTGCTTTCTTCATTCCATAATAATCGTAATAATTTAGACTAAACATGCTTACTTATATTCGGTTAAATTACATAAGAAATGTAGATCCTCACATTGACACAGGTATTACATAATTGTGGATATTTTTGGTAAAAAATTACTACACTTTTGAAGATAATGGGTGACCTTCACTGAAGCTGTGAAAAGTCAGTATCTATCATGATCATCACAATGACTATGCGAGTTTTCATAGCTCTAGTGACCAGAGTAAATTATCTTGACATTCTGTGCAATATATCTACTGCTCAAAGCTTTCATTTAGTTAGAGTAAAATTTGCCTTCTCTCATTCTAACAAATAATATTTAATGAGAATAATACAGTAACCTAGAGGTGAAATGATCAGGAGAGCGTGGGCTACTGGGGTTACCACTGCTGTCTTCCTTAGTGATGAAAGTGGTATATTGTAGTCTGCTATACAAATAACCAGTATTTTTGATCTCTGAAGATCTAGCACTGAAAACATTCAAATAACAGCACTGGCAAAATGTCTTAATAAATTAATACAGTAATATCAAATTCTGCTGTAACTGAATGCTTTTAAAGCAAAAGGATGTATGTACAAAGAACACAAATTTGAAACCAATAGAAATTCCTCAGTAATTTCCCAAGCCTTTTCAGAAATTCTGTGGCTTAAGATGCTTGGGACAAGTCTACTAAAAAGAAACCAAACAGGTGTCAAAATATCACATGAGAATAATTTTAAAAATTTCAACCAAGCTCAAGTTATTGAGCTTTTATTAAAATATTTTGACAATGTTTGGGGTGATAATAATCATAAGAATAAGGGGTCTTTAAACCTTTGCTTTGTTTTTTTTTTTTAGTACAAAACACAGTGTGTTCATTCAATGTAGATACCCAAAGGCAAAAAATATATGTGAACTGAAGACTTTGGAGAGGTCTAATGAATTGCCTAGTAAATGATAACTGCTCTTCAAGTAAGGTGCAAGTGCAATAGAACTTAAACTAAAATTGTAATGAAAAAGTTATCTGGTAACCTGTGAGATACTTCAGCATACTTAGCAAGAAAGAGATTAGGGAATTATTATTTAAAAAAAAATAGAACACAAGCATAAGTCTGTCAACCTAATATGTCGCTTTAATGAAGAGGGCAAAGAGGACATTAACTTTCTTGGAAGAAGAATACAGGGCAAATCAAAGAAGGGGTTAGTAATGTACTGTTTAAATTATATTTGAAACACTAGTTCAAAGTTCTTCATGTAAGAAAAAGAAAGTGCAGTGCACAACAACTTAAGTAATATCCAGTTTCAAGGATGTAATAAACAGACAAGTGCTTGCACAAATGATGCTGGTACAGTGCAGAGTTCGTAATTACTTGATGTGTACAAGGATTCATGCTGCTCTTCTGACCAAAGAAGGCTTCGTCCTGAATATTAGAATGCTTTTCTAAAAAAATGAAAATGATAAGAAATAATGGAAGTTATTCAATCACATTATTTTTAAAAAATGTTCAGCTTGTCTCTCTGTGATAGAATGATTTATACATGTAAAAAGTCACAGGCTATATGATTTGAGCATGAATGAATGGGAAAGATGAGAGAGATGTGTTTCTGCTAACTATTTTCAATGTTTAGGGTATCATTGCTGTAAAAAATTGGCTTTGATGTCTCATCAGTATTTTCATGTAAGTTATCACTTTTTAAGTCTCTTATTTTTTCAGTTTGTAGTGATTAATTTTGGAGATATTATATGTTCCTGTAGTGTATTTAAGACAAAATTATGAATGCTTGTAGCATTCTCTATTGCCTAGACAATCCCATAGTAACAATAGTCCCCATTAAAAGCAGGAGATTGAATTAAATAATCTCCTGATTTACTTCCAACTAGTGTTTCTAGGATTACTTTAAATTTAAAGTGAAACTAAAAATTTGTAAGAGTGCTAACTTATTTCTTGAAAAAAAGTATTAAAGATTACTGCGTCTAAAGCCCTTTAAGTTTAAAAACAGGTGGGGGTACACAGATGAGTGTAGACATATAAATATAATTTGAATATTATAAGTGGTAGTGCGTTTGGTGAATTGAAGCCTCTGAATGATTTTTAACATTATAATGTCAAAAAGGAGGCAAGGAAGTAAACAAAAAAAGTATGAAAGAAGTTCTCTTCACAAAAATTAATTTTAAATACACTATTATGTGACGTAACACTCAGAGGTCCAGAGCTGCAAGGGATATTCATCAAGAAGTGAGGAAGAAAAGAAACTAAGGTAGATAAATTCCTAATAAAGAAGAATAAAGAAAGACACAGATAGAACAATAAACATGACAAGTGCAAAAAGGAAGTGTGAACCTCAATAACGCATTTTGGTTTTATTACTGTAGCTATAATTTTTAACCCAGTTAAAATAAGTATATTTTACTAGGATTCGCACTAATAGGTATCCTGGCACATGAAGAAACTGCCAAGAACTAGTCAGATATATAGATGCAGTTCAAAAGATGAAGGGTATTGGAACATAATCATGGATACAATCCTGCCTCCTTTCATTTTTGTATCAATAAATCAATGTGACAAAACATACTATGAGATACCGATGTATTTTCTCAATTTCAAAACCATAGCCAAATATACCATGCTATTATCCTGAAAGTAAAAGAAAGACCTGATGTAGACAATGAAAATTTTCTGACAATATTGTCCTAAAGGCTACATTATCACATGAGCTTCTATTGTCTCTGAAAAGATTGTCACTAAATTTCTAAATGACCACCTTTATATTTTAGACGTAGAAGAAAATGACATGGCCTTCTGAGGAGTGAAAATATCATTCATAACTTACATTAATGTATTTCAGAGACATTTCTCCCTATTTGTCTAGCCATATTCACATAGCACTTTAAATAAAGGCCTGTAGATATTGTAGAGCACAGCTTTTCAGACTGCTTAATGAGCTCTTAAACAAATATGGGAAATATTGGCTTTTTTCAGACCTCTAGCTGTTCCAGTCTGTGACATGAGGAATACAGGGCATGGTGGTGACTAATAGGTCTCCATGCACTTTAACTGTGAGGTACTACAAAAGTTCACCTACTTTCAATAATTCTATTTATCAACTTTAAATTAGATCCTTTGCAGCTACATGTCCTTTGATCTGAGCTAATTGATCATGCATTGTGGTTTTAATAGGTTTCATAATAATAATGCTTGGCAGTAATATGACACTTTAGATTTCCAAAGTGCTATCCAAACATTAACTAATTAACCCACAGACAGCCCTTTGGGAGTTAAGGATGGTAAGTAAATATTTTATTCACTTTTTAAAACAGGAATCGGGGAAACATGAAGTCATTTGACTGAAAACAGGGGATGAGATGAGAAAAGGCTCCTTAAAGAGATTCCAGGATTTAAAAAAGTTACAAAAAAAGCAATGTGTTGTTTTTTTGTTTGTTTGTTTAATTAAAACGTAATTTTAACAGTAAACTTCCAAGTCNTTTTTTTTTTTTTTTTGAGTGGGGGAGTAGTTTGAACATTTTATAAAAGATAAATTTACTGGGGACAATTTAGAGACTACAGATCCCTACATTTCAAAACCCAAGATGTCAGGAACAGTTTGCATCAAACTGCCATGTAATTTACATCCTCAGAATTCCTCTGTAGTTGCTGGACAAATGGAATTTTTGTACCATTCATCTCACTGTATGTTTCATCATTTCTCCTGCCAACTCATATTTCCTTTTATACAAAATCTATTATTGTTCTATAAATAACTATTTATGATGTTCCAGGTTGTGCATAGCATTCTAGAGCAAAGTCTGTAATTCTTGGAATATACCCCTGAGACTGTAATTTTATGCAGTGTTGTTCAAATCCTATAATAATGGCCATGTGTCAAAAAAACTGAGAAATTTGAGTCGCAGGGTTATGAACTCTCTGCCCTCCTCCTCCCCCCACAGATAAAGATTAGGTCTTATAGATCTAATAGAGCTCAATTATAATTTTGGAACAGAATGCATTCTATATGATGCATTAATATT
>VWZG01004353.1:728266-747301 GCA_013396735.1 Grallaria varia | reverse complement strand
CGGTGTCGGGGCGGCCCCATTGCCCGCCCTGCCCGCAGCCCGGCACGTCCCACGGGCTCCCGCCGCTTCGTCCCTCTCTCCTCCAGCCCCCGCGGAGTTCTTTTTTAGAGTTTCGGGGTTTTTGTGCCTCTCCCCCCCTCAGCCCGCGCTCTCCCTGCAGAAGCTCCTGGTGACAGCCCGAAGAAAGTTTGTTTCTCGCGCAGCACCTGTTGGCGGTGGGTCTGGCGGTCCCTTTGTTGGGCCCGGGAGCACCCCCCGAGCTCTCCGGCCGTCGGAGAAGGCGGCTCGCTCGCAACAGGCAGCATCAAGGCAAACCTCGCTGCTCGTCTCGAAGTCAGGAAGCGTTGAAGGAGATGCTTACAAATCACCCGAGGAGAGGGATGCTTCAAAAAACATCAATATTGACGTAACACGAAGCCATTTCCCCGTGTTTATACGAAGTTCACACCATCACAAACAATCCATACACTTTACGAACAAATTGATCCTGCTGTGGAATGCTTCCTTGGGAGAGAAATGCTTGTTTTATCATCTTCCTGCGAGGAAGGGGATGATTTATTATTTGTTTCGTGTCCTGGATATTCATGTGTGTAGCTTGAGCATTACCAAGCTAACACTTCACTTCATCCTGAGCTGCAAGGAAACATCTTGATTGGAAAGAGGACGGTCTTCTCTGGTGTTTCAAACCATGATATTATCTCTTCCCTTTACCCTTTAAGAAAATCTGGGACTATCAAGTTAAAATTTTGTCTACTTTTAGGACACTTTTAATTTCCCAAGTGTCAGCTTTGTGTCAAAGAGGCAACAGAGCACCAAATTCCCGAAACACATAAAGCAGGCATATGATACAGTGATTTAGTCTCCTTTAATAAACAGCAACACATTCAAACATTGAAAGGAAAAGAGAAGAATTTTCCTCTGTTTTGTCTCCTGATGACATCTGTGGGAGCTGAAAATAAAGTCAGCAGAAAATCCTTGAGAAGTACCAGCTCTGTCCAGCTGGTTATTTCTGGAGGCACAATAACATGACCTTAGCAGAGACCTGGGTTGTTATTTTACTCTGGGTAAATAAAACAGGTTAAACTTTCAAGGCAAGAGAACAATTAATTCAAATAGTATGTTAGTCACAGTCATCATCAATTAAACAAAATGCCTGCAAGCTCTTTTCCTCATCTTATGTCTGCACTTTGAGTTTAGGGGAATTTCCCACACTTTGATGGTTTACAATGTACCTTCATCCAGCAAGTAGTGGATTTAGATAGAAACAGATTGTTGCTTCCACCAGCTGAAGGAATGGCCTGTGGGAAAGGAAGGGAGCTCCTGAAGATACAGAACGTGAGAGAGCAGCCCAGGAAAGCCCATGGTCCTATCCTGCCTTTTCAGGTTGACAGTCTGAGAATAGTAAAATAAATAGTAAGAAAATGTCAAGGAAACCACCTTTATTTACAGTTGCCTGACTAAGGCATGCATCACAGACAGATAGACTGAGAAAGAAGGGTGTTTATATACCTTAGTACTGAATCACTGGGCCTTATTACAGTTCATATAGTCCCCAACAGCACGAAGTCACTGCCTTGGTAGTGGGCACATAGGGTGGATACAAAGTTGAGGGACTGGCAAGTACATTTTACTTTGGTGTAACATATAGAAAAGTCTGGATACACTTTATTTTCAATTAAATTAAGTTACATAAATGTCTTCATTTTTCTAGATTAAATACAATGGAAAACTCTTGTTTCAACCACAAGATTGTTGAGAGCAAAAGATTTAGGTAAAAGCTTTGTCTTCACCTGGTAAATGAACTGTATTTAGCTATAGACTGAGATTACTTGTCTTTTTCAAAAGAAACCACATCTCTGTAGCAACTTAATTAAAGTTACAAAATAGATTATTTCTGTTTGAGACGCAAGTTACCTGAGAACTTCATTCTACAACTTCATTGTGCAATCCTGAGCAGCCCATCATTCCTTCTCATAGTCCTCCAAAGAATAGCCAAGAACAAAAGAATACAGTATTAAAAGGATCATTTTAAAACATAGACGTCTGCTCCAGGCCAACCAACTGCCTCCATGGTAAGCTAGATTAGCAGTTTTGAAGGAGATGAAGATGAGACACAGAGAGCAGAGATGCCTGAGGACCTTTTATGGCATTCCCAGCGCAGAGTCTATTGACTTATCCAGGCTGCACCCTCTTTATTGGCTTTTTCATTTTAGCATCATCACATGCATCTAAATCATATCTATTAGATACTCATTAAGCTGACTGGAGCTATACAATTTTTGTAACTTATTTTTAAAAAGTGCCAGGATGAAATAATTTTTTTCATTAGAGGTAACAAAAAAAGCTTCACTTTTTCTTCATGGGCAATTCAAGGCTTCTTTCTTACATGTGGAATTAGTTGGACAAAGGGCATGGGACTCTGCTATCAGATAATTTTATCCCTGAATTTTCATTTTTATTTCTCTATAGGTTTTCAGGGACCAAAAGTTACATTCAGCCAATAGCAGAACTCTGGCTGTTCACAGTAGTTCAGAGATTCAGGATGAATCCTCAAGAATTCCTGCATCAAAAAAAAAACCTCACCACTATCGCAGAGCCAAATGAAAGTTTCAAAAACCTGACAACTTTATCACTCCACAAAGTGGTAGAATAAGAGAATTTCCCTTGCATCTGCTGTACATCCTATTTTGTGTCCAGATAAATTAATGTTGAAGCTTTCTGATTTCAAAAGTTCTTTAATATCAAAAAGCCTGAAACTAAACATCAAATTCCCCACCACTAAAAAAAGAAAAAAAAAAAATCCGACCTATAAGATTGCTCCCAAAAGTTACCAGTATTGAAGACAAATCTTGCTAAGTTACTTGCTAAACGATTATACTGACAGTCTAGAGGACTAAAGTAAAATATATTGATAGAGGTGTGTTTTCAGATCTTACAAGTAGAAACATCTTATTGAAATCAACAAAACCATTGAAGAAGACAGTTGCTTGAATCTTAATAAAAGATATTGATATCCCTGTGGCGCTTTCATAGAGACTTACCCTCATGCCAATGCAGTAGAAAGGAAAAAGCCTTTCCCATCCGTGGGTCATACCTACGGGACCTGTCTAACTCAAAGTGGTTGAGCCTAGAGGGTTTGGCTTGGTTTCTGGCATGTGTGATTTGGAGGCACAGGAAACATTCAGTGGTTTATGAGTTCATGTCAAGGGAATGGGGCTCCCTTGCTAGTAAAACTTTCCTACAATGACTTAACCAGTGGCATGCACATAATCCATGCAAAGAGTAAAAAAAAGAAATAAAAACTACTTCACCAATGATCATTTCCTTTCAGCCTAAACTGCTACACAGAGTGTAAATCAACACCACAGAGGACTTAGGTAGTTTATGGACTTGTCTCATAGCTCAAAAAAAAATATGTAGTTCTGTACAAAGTCACTTTCATCTAACATGCTAGCTAATGCAGTTGCACATTGATCATACTGGCTTAGAGGCTGGAAAAAGTACATGCACTTTTTTTTTTTAACCATTGCAAAGACAAAGCATAGTTTGCCAAACCTCATTAATGAATTTGTAGCAGAAACAGGATTCATACTGGTGTCACTTTATTAGTCACAGAGGAAAATTATTTTCCATGTCAATACTCATGAATGTATTTATTAAAAAAAACACAAAACAAAACAAAACTCAGATAACTTCCATTTTGCAACAAACATTATATAAGGTGCTTTGTTTTGTTTTTTAATTTACAGGACTACAAAAAAATCAGTGTTTATTATTATAAGCAATAGAAACTTTTAGCTGCCTTTACAACACAGAAGTTATGTGCAATCTGTAATAGATTCTTCCATATCAACTTCTTTATAAATCAGAAAAAAAAATCCCAACCCTCTCACTAGAGCAAATCATATTCTCTTGGCATCAGAAATAATTTTGGCATTTTGATTGACTCTGTGAGTCAGATTTCTCAAGAGACTCTTAGCTAAATATGTCACTATTTTCATTAAATATGATTTAAACAATAGCTTAAAGCTAATTGCCAAATTATTAGCAGTCTGCAGATTTAGATGTTCAATCCAAATTTTAAAGTCATGGGGATACCATTAAATCAATGTGCAGATAAAAATGGTGCTTATGGTTGGCAGCAAGTTATTAATTGAGAGAGTAGTTAAAAACAGATATTGAGCAATGGTTTTTCAATAACTATCATACTATTATATAGATTGGTGCTATAGCCTACCATATGGCACTGCTTTGACACCATACATAATTTCATTTCCCATAAATCATACAATTGAATCAAGGTCTTTCTGTGTGTGTGTGTGCTTGTGTGCAAAATAAGTCATATCTGGACCTATAAATATCAGTCTTCTTGTTAAGACTGAATTTATTTTTATGGAAATCATTCCCTTGCAGTAGAAATAGTACTATAGGTCTGATGGAGAGAGGGAGGGATGGTGAAGTAGTGTTTATTATTAACCTTCTACTAAAGGCTAGATATGCAAAAAATACGTTTCTGCCACTCCAGAGACATAACTTTCAGTTTTTGATAATAGCCTTCTCAGTAAGAGAGTAAAAATCTTATTTTTCTAATCAGATTTTAAAAAAAAATAATAAAAATTACCAATATAGAGCTTTTGTTATAGCTACCAAATTACTTTGCAGTTCCCATCCTAATGGAGAAAAACCCTGCAGCTCTAGGACACAGTTTTGTACCCCGTTCTGCTTGCCAGTTTTAGAGAAGACATAGGTCCACGTCTGGTTGCTGTTAAAGTCAATGTCAATTTTGTGGTTGACTCCAGTGGAGCTAAAGTAAGACCATTATATACCTTTGTTGTCTTTGACGCAGGCAAGACTGAATCAGAGCAGTCAGAAGCACACTGGAGTGTTGGATACATCTGCAGCACTCTGAAATGAAGCCATTCTGGGCTTCAACACAATGTTAGATAGAAATTAAACACCCCACACCGAATTTACTCTTTATCACTCCCTTTCTCTCAACTGATCTATTTTTCGTGCTTAACACCTGCTAAAAAGCTGTGAAAGGTGCTTAATGACACCTATTTAAGTAGAGTACAGTACATTCATCTGAGCAGAATTAATTTAAGTCAAGGACTCAGCATCTGTTCGTTCCAGTTTTTCTGGAGCTTGAATGATCTCAGACAAGCAACACCAAAGTGCAACTTACTGAACATATGTACCCTCAGTGCCTTATCATGTCCCTAAATACTGCCTGGTGTTTCCATTACAGTTACTTTTGACCTGAAATTCTCAGGTACGAGTTCTACTGTTAGGTTTTAAAACGAGAACAATTTCTTTACGCAGGTAACAAGTCTCCATGTCAGTACAGCGAGAAGATGATCACTCATTGTTCCATTGGTAGGAGAAACTTCACTTCTGAATTCAGGCTGGATGCATGTCAGGGACACATTTATCAGTGCTATAATGCACACATCTTCCTCCTAAATCAAGGACATCATGCCGGCTTACTCACAGTGAGTTTAACTTTGTGTTCAAGTGACCTTTCTTTCTAACAACAGGTGGTGTGACAAAGGAGGTCAGTTTGTCTGTCTGTCTAAGAGGTTTCTGACTAGATGACTTACTTCCAAAAGTCAATCTGGGTGATGGCAAGGGTGATGATCTGCAGCAGCACAGTGGCATAAGTGGAAAGTATTGGAGGCCGCTTTTAAGCAAGTCTTTTACCTAGAGGCAATCAAATCCCTGTCTGAAGCCAATGAAGTACAAGTATTTTCCCAGGATGAGTGGAAAGAACAAATGATGTACTTCTAGGTAACCAGATTACTGCAGGCAGAGTTACTACACCAGGCAATATGTGGTAACACGAGAAATATTGCAAAAACTAGATGCTCCCTAGTTGCAAAGCTGGCATGGGTTTTGTTGTTGTTTGGGATTTGTTTGTTTTAAATCAGTTATGTGTTATGCTTGGCAAGAAGAAATAAACAGCTTGACAATCCCCTTCCACAAAGCACACAATGGACTGATGGAGAACACTTGTGCACTCAGAACACCCTGAGTATTCCCCCCATATAGCAAGGGAATGAGAAATTTTACATATTGCCTACAGCAAGGAGCATAACTGAACTGATAGGTCCTGCAAGTTCTTTAATAATGGCTGTTTGTGCCAAAGTAGACAAAACAACAGGCAAATTTGTGTCAAATTTGACTGTTTGTACCAAAAAAAAAAATATTACCTGCTTCTGAAAAATCCATATTCAGTAGAAATCTCCCCACCGTTGCAATTAAGCCTCATCTTTGTGGGAAAGGCAGATGCCAGTCATACTATCTGATAAATTTGTCATGTCCCTGTGCAATTTGACAAGCTTTACTTTCCCTCTGGCAGACTGAAGATTTTTGACCCATTTATCAGATGAACCTTTCACTATTCTTTAACCTGTGCAACTAAACCCTTTTGCAGCTTGCACTACAGCTAGGGAAGAAAACCTGTAGAATCTGGATACCCGAGATTAACATTCTGAAGGTATCTGAGTTTTATTGTCTAGAATACAAAAGAATATTCTACATCCTTTCAAGCAAGTTTTTCTTATCATTTATATTTCAGTATAAACAAAAAAACCCAGGATGCATCAGCCCTATTCTCCTTATGAAGATCCTATGGGAGGCAAGAGTACAACACATAGTTGAGACTAACAAACACAGGGTCAAAACTTAATGTTTTCGTCTCCCTGTCTTCCTCAAAGCTACCCAACCAACCCCTGTGACATAGGGAATTGGCAGTGGGGAAAACTGCTAGGGGAAAAGACAAATTCTTGTTCTTCAGGAAGAATATGACCAAAGAAGCATCTTTTATAATATGGTCTTTGAAAAATCTTATATTCCTTGATCCAATGGTCCTGCCATACAACTCTGAAAATACTTCAGGGTCCATCTTGCAAGTTCTGCTTTGGGACAGAACTCAAAAATTCCTGAAAAGAGACATGTAATAGAAAGCAGGAAGGAATCATAGGCTCCCATTCATACAGTGTGCTTGTTTTCCTCTCCTTCTAAACACAAGCTTAATCAATACTGGAATGACCCCATTTTATACTGTTACAGTTGCTTCCTCTTTAGGGATCTACACAAGTTTCTAAACTAATGCATATCTACAGAAATAATAAAAATACAACAAACAAACAACTTCCCCTAAAAAACCAAACAAAAACCCCAAGTCAAACAAAACAAACCAAAACCAAACCCATTCAAACAAACCACAACCAAAAAAAAAAAAAAAAGATCAGTCAGCATGATATCCAGGACTATTTTCACTGAAGCCAGTACTGGAATTTCACCAGAATAACCACTAGCAGCCAAATCAAAGTACAAACATCTGTGTATGCGAAATGCCCAGAAGACATCACAGAGAAAAAACCCACAGCTCATACTGCTAAATCACATATACTCTGAGACAGAAGGATCCTGGTCATGCAGGTTTATCAGATCCAATTCCAGAAGTTCTGGACTTCTTCCCAAATGAAGGCACATACCCCCTTGAGGATTGGCTGGGTCCATAAATAAGCAGTGGTCAACATCCAAGCCGCGACTGTAGGGCTCAGTTCTAACAAATTCTGAATGCCATCTGCTTTCATGGATATCAACCAGACGACACATAACATACAATACAGGTAGAAGGCCCTTCAACTTTTCCATGAGGGAGAGTACTGTAAGTTCTCATTACAATTATTTATCACATCAGTTCCCTAGGGACTTCACCATTAAACCAGTTGAAAATAGTACACCATGACAGGGAGGGGAAAATTGCAGTAAAAATATCTTAGCCATAATGACTATCAAGACTTTCAGTATACAACACTTCTAGTGAATATTTTAATATTTCATGTTTTAATTGGGTCCTCTTCGGTAGTTACTTGACATTTTGGGATGAGGAAGGTTATTTATGATTGTTTGATGAATATTTTCATCTGAACATGAGCTATTATGTGTTTTGCTATCAACCCTTACTGTTTAGAAAATACCAAGTGATTGAATATAGCGTAGTGATCTGTTGTCCTGAAGCAGGAGGGGAAGGTATCTGGTTAGGGCCGTTGTGGCCTTGTGTAGGATGGACTCCATGGACTTCATACTACTTAATCTGACATTTGACCTTAGATCTCCTTAGCTCTCACCTCGCTCTTTAATAAGCTTGATGCAGTCTATAAAGCATTGAATATGATCATGGCTAGGCTTCACAAATGAAGATTTGGGAAGGGCTCTACCCACGCTTGCTGCAAGCGCGCTGATGGCTAAAGAGGCCGACGCGAGACAGGCAAGTCTGATTGCAAAAGGCACAGCAGAAAGTCTCCATAGGTGGTGTTGGTGAGGCACGGTTCTTTCTGTGTTGTCTTTTCTCCTCCAGACTGATTCTGCGTGCATTCTCAAAGGAATCAGCAGCGTTATGGATGGTATGTCTCCACGCCTCCTGACTGGAGGCCAGAGTGGACCACTGATGGTAGTCAATATGGCCAAGGCTGAGGTATTGTTTCAGGGTGTCCCTGTATCTCCTCTTCGGGGCTCCTCTCTTGCAGCAGCCAGTGATGAGTTCACCATAGAGCACAATCTTAGGGACGCAGTGATCCTCCTTCCTTGAATATGATAACTTTGTGTTAGTTCTATCTTTAAAATTTGAAGAGATATGTTGCTTAATAGCAATCATGACTTAAAGAGGACCTATCATTTTGAAAGGCCTTTTTACAGTTTTCCTCATACATTGAAATGTAAAAATGAGAGTATTACCTTGCAGTGTAAGCTGCCTTTTTTTTTCGTGTTTTGTTTTAATTGGGACAAACTCTGCTGCTGAGTATCTTTCCTATTCACCTTCAGATTTCTCTGATGGAAGTGTCGTAAGGACTGAAAGCAATATTTGCTGCTGTATTAGTCCTTAACAAATTCAAAACCATTTTTGAATGCAGTGCAAAGTCCAAGAACTTCATTGTTCAGGGATGAGCTGTTCCCTTCAAACACTGGGGAACACCATTACACTTTTGTCAAAATTATTTCCCCATCAAAGAGGACAAAAGTAACTGGAGTTCTTCATGATCTTTCTGGTATTGTGTATTTACTTTCTGTTGGAATCTGCTGTTCTGAATAGCAAAAGGTAATGCTGCTTTTTCAGACACACCAGTCTTGCAATCTCCTCCAAGTGCAAAACTTCAAGGCACAGAGAATCCATCATGTCACCCATTCATAACTCTAAAGTTTTCCCCATCACTATTTCATTTACCAGCCCCTGTTCCAAGGTCTATAACTTGGCAGTAAAAGTTCATGCTGGGTTGAAATTTGTCCTGTGAGGTTCGAGAAATCCAAGAGCTATTTTCTTTTTTCCATGGAATTACTTTGCTGTTGTAGGAGACAGAGAAGATTGCTTTTAAATCAACAAAATAGGCAAAGAAACTAATGCCTGCAGTTGTACCAAGCAACTTGTCCATGAGAAATAATTGTTCTGTTACTCAGAATATCTGTCCCTTGAGCCAGTTGACCTAAAGGGTCACATTTTCTGCAACAGATTCCTTTCAATGGAATTTATTTTCTGAAATTCCTTAAATACAGAAAATTCTGGAATACTAGACAGACCATCATTATCAGCAATGCAAAAGTATTATTTTATTTGCTGACAGAGACTCAGAGCTCAGAGACACCGTCGCATGTCTGTAAATTCAGAATAACTATTGGTACTCTTGAGCTAATCCACAGGAATTACAGTCTTGGGAAGGCCAGAGAACTTGGCTACAGGATTACAAAATTCAGCAGAGGGTTCACTCCCTAACACCCAACCCTGTGAAGGCAAAACTGCATCTCTGTTGTGCTCCCAGGATTGGATAAGAAGATATAATAATAAAAGAGAGTGCCAGGCTCTGGCACACCGTTAATTTCTACTGGGACCCAGGCCATGGCAACTGCGCACATCTTAGAACAGGTGACCACAGCCCAGGCTGAGTGGGGAGCTCCTCACCATCCTCTTTTTAGAAAAAGGAACAAGATGCTCAGGCACAAGAAGACAGAAGGAGAGAGGATGAATGTATGAGTTATTGAGAAGGACACTCAAAAGCAGGGGTCCTAATACAGCTCCTGGAAACCAAACACAGGATTTTAATCCAATGTTTTAATCAGTACTTGGGGTTTAGGGGTTTTACTTTGTTCATTTTTTTACTTTTAGTTCTGTTTTGTGCTTTGTTGTTGTGGTTTTTTTAAAAAAAGCTTGTTTTCACTATTCTTTTTTGAAGAAAAAATAATTTTTAATATATGATTTACAGAATTAGTTAGGAAGAAGACACAGAAAACTAGTGATAATATCTGGTGAATTAATCTCTGAATTAAAGATTTAAGTAGAGGTGAAAAGAAAACAAGACACTGCAAACATGAGATGTCAGTTTTCAATTTGAAGTCTGTTTCGCAGCACAAATGTTTAAACAGATGAAATTTCTAAAAAAGAGAAGAAAGAGTGTCACATTTAAACCTGCTGAGGCAAAAATATGTTAAAGATCTTATAACAATACTCTTCAGAAAATCTAGAAAGCAACATGATCTTGAGGTCATGTTTTGCAGTCTTAAGCATAATACCACAACATAAAATAAAAATAAATAAATAAAAATTTAAAAGTCCAAACCTTCAAACAGAAAGAAGTTCCTCCAGCTGAATGTTGAAGTCTATTGGCAGAGACTTGCTGCTGAAGGGTTGGAGTCTTATGAACTAAGTTTCTGTGATATTTACTATAATTTTCCACTTTTGAGAGCCAGGGAAATATAATATTTATTGAAGTGCAAGAAAACACAGTACATCTCATTAAATCATGTTAAGCTTTTCTAAAGAGACACATACAAATTTTTTCATACTATGATTTCTAGATTACTGATGTATCCTGCAATAGTTTAAACAACAACAAATAAACAAACAAAAAATCAAACCCAAACAAACTCCCATGGATCAGAGGAAAACACGATTTAGAATCTGCAATGAGCAATCTATTTTATTCTGGTTCTTGCAATTGAAAGGCACATCTATAAACCTGCCTGGGCAGCTTAATGTGCAAAAACCCAGTTGTACTGGAAATTTACCAAAGTTCTTTACCAGAATGAGTTTGTGTGGCTCTGCAGACAACATTACCTATTTGTTTCTTAGCCATCATTTCCAGGAAAAATCTGATTTTTCATCAGTGTCTTGATGTTTGGTTCTTTTGCCATCTCCAGGCTAGATCACTTCTAACTTGATGGCAAAGTTGTGCCAAAATCACTCCAGCTTCAGCAGCTGGGTTTCACAGTTTATCGCAGTGGGAAGCAGGGAAATTAGGGGATGACTAAATTGCTAATGTCAGTTGATTAGCTTTACATGCTGCAGGTACATCAGTAGCTGAGTCAGAGAAGTACTGGCCATTACGGCAATGCAGGTGGTCCATTTGACATTTGATTTCAGCATGACGCAACAACTTTTGAGCGCTGCAGTCCACCGGCAGCACTTTCCAACACACCCTGTGATGGCAAAAGTATGTATCTTTTTCAATTTCAATTTCATTATAAATTTGGCACATATTATAGTGGGATACCACTGGCAAACTCTCCTTCTCTGAATCCCACTCCTCCATCCCCCAAGGGGAGGGTTTGGAGTTTACCTTCCCCCTCCTGTAATTAGCAGGAAAAGAACAATTAGTGAACATATTGCAGCTTTTCATAAGGCAACTCAGGAATTGTGACTTCAGTGACATTCTACTTAAAATGTGGGGGCAGGTCTGCCTGTAGGTAGGATCTGCAGTTGCCAGCATAGAAACAAAAGTGTGCTGAAATAGGCAACAATATATGTTTAAAAAAAAAAAAAAAATTAAATTCGTACTTGCACAAAATGAAACTACAGTAGCTTATACCAGAAAACAACACAGCATAAAAACTGTACACAAATGAACATTTTCACAGTGTGAAATAACTAAAAATATTTTCTCAAGCAGTTATTTTAATCTCAAGAACCAGATTCTCAGATATTTCACTACATCTAAAAGGTGATCAATCTACCAGCCCCTTCCGGTAGATTCTGTCACAAGGATTTATACCTGATACAGAACATCAGTGGTTACATCTTGAAGTCATAGTTAAAAAAATAGCCTTATGAGGAATACTATACCTTCACAAAATGAAGGCAAAGACAGAATCATTCTGGCTGGGAGACATTTCTATCTGCGTAATGGAGATAATGGCGTGATCACTTTAACTTCCAACTCCAGGACATAATCCAGTCTCTAGTGTCATTTAGGAAGAAGTCATTTGATATAAAGGGTGAGAAGTTACTGCTCCTGAAAGCAGATTCCAGCTTGCACCAGAGGTACAGCAGTGAACTCGGGGTACATCCATGTCATTTGTTTAGATGTTGACCGTGATTATGCAGGCACTGAGGGAGACGTGTACAATTGCCTACATGCAACCCAGTTTAATATATCCAACTTGCTGAAAGTCAGAGTCCTCTCCAATATATTGCAGATAAGCTACAGAAAGCAGTGAGGGATTTTTAGCTTATTTCTGCACAGCCACCAAAGGCAAGGTGCCATTTAACATCCTATGCTGTGAACTCAGGCCAGAGTGGCTTTATAGGCTTCCCTGTAGCTGTAATGGAGCTACGCTCCAGTTGTTCCTGAAGCCCCAATAATGCAAAGGTTTTAACACCTTGCTGCAGTGCAGAACCAGGTCTGCCTGTGTCCTGAAAAAGCACCCCACACTCACCAGTGCCCCAAAAGGCTCAGGAAAAGAGGATTTTTACAAAGAAGTCCAATCTCATTTTCACCAAGAATCAAGGGATTTACACTAACTGTTTACTAATTTTAACTGGATGAGTATTTGACCTCAGATTTAATATTTAAAGAACCTGAGCACGGTCTCCAAGCTCTAAATAGTCATGCAAATATTTATCTAAGTTAGAAATCTTGGTCATTTTCATAAATTAGTATGGTAAACACTAAGAGTTTCTGGGACCTCTGGAAGAACATGTATGATAAGTCTAAAAAGCTGAATAAATAAAATAAAAATCTGCATGGAAGGGGTCTAAGTGACTCGATTTTATACATCTGAATGTTACATAAGATGTAATTCTGCATCAGTTATTGTAGTTTGCTACAACTGGATGGTCAGTAGTTAACAACACTGCACTTTTGAAGAGCAGAAGGAGGAAATATTTCCTCTATTCTTCAGGAAAGAAGTGAAACAGTTTTCAAAAATGCTTTATTTATTTTTATTTGCCCTGAAGTGTGATGTTTAGGATGGTATAATAGCAACACAGAGTTTCTAACTCTCCTGTCCTTCTTCCAGGAGTTTAGATACTTAAAATGGAAAAGTATAGCATTTCTCATTAAGGATTAAAACAAATTAGCCACCATTTCCAGAAACTTTTCTTTAGAATAATTTTTCCACAGATCCTGTAAAACTCTGCTTGCGAGACACTAACTCACTGTAATTACATCCCACCTAATTAGACCTCCAGGCTTATCGTCTCCTTTAAATAAGCAGTCAGAGCTATGTGTGCCATTTTCAATGGCTCTGCAGAAGTCATCAGCAATGGGATTTCAGAGTCCCAGCTGTCTGAATTCCCTTCCCAAAGGCCATGGTTGACTCACCAGGGCATTTGACCTGAGTCCCAACCAAAACAACTTTCAGGATTCTGGTCCTGTCTTTCAAAGAGGCATAACAGATTCCTAGGGCTCAATTCATTTACCTAAACTCAGGCATGAAGTGTCCCCTGAGTGGCATGCTGGACATCCACAGGGGGTGTCAGACAGGACAAAGATGGCTCATGCACTACTGGAGCAGCAGGTGGACAAAAGGGTAAATCACAGAATCGTGGAATCATTTAGGTTTGAAAACACCTCTCAGATCATTGAGTTCAACCATTAACACAGCACTGCCAAGTCCATCACTAAACCATGTCCCGAGTGCCACATCTACATGTCTTTTTAAATATCTCCAGGGATGGTGACTCAACCACTTCCCTGAGCAGTCTGTTCCAATATTTAACAGTTTTTCATGAATAAATTTATGCTAATATCCAATCTAAACCCTCCCTGATGCAACTTGGGGCCATTTTCTCTTGCCCTATAGCTTGTTCCTATGGAGAAAATGGTGGGCATTTACAGTGACATTATGTTTAAGTAACTGAATTGAGCTTATGGCTTTTGGTGAGGGTACAAGGCGGAAAAACCACCCCAAACCACAGAAAAGCAAAACGTAACTTTATACGTTAGCTAGTGGGGGGAAAAAAAAAAAAACAAAAAAAAAAGATAAGATTGTGAGAAAATAACATTTGTATGCATTTATCTGGACCAGTTTTCTTCCCCTTCTGAGAGCATACTTTGGATTCACCCACACACATGGCTTCTCCAAATCCCAGTATTTCTCTCCATCTTCTCTGCAGACCGTTTCCCTTCCCCTTGGTAGGCATTTAGAACAGAATCTCACTGGTGTGAAAACACATTCCCGTGTTGTACTCTCCTGTGAGAACTTATTTGTGCCTTTGAATTCTCCATTAGCAAGTCTCCTTTCAATCATCTTCCTCGGGCAAGCAATGTCCTTCTCTCTGTGCTTTGTATCTGCCTGCCTGGAGTTCAGATGTAACAAACTGGTTTACTCCCCAGCTAGTAAACATCTCTGTCCAGGAGGGCTTCATTTGATTCAAAAATTACTGAAAAATTTAATAGCCTCCAGTGATTAGCCCAGCATCAGGGACAAGACGTTTCGCTGGGCATTTCCCAATATGGAGGTGAAGGACAACAGAGAAGGCAGTTGTCTCTCACATTAAAAAAAGCTCGCAGTCTGACCTACAAATATGTTGACTATCCAGTATTAAGTCTTAAGTGTTCACAGCCAAATTTCCCAAATTGTCAGCACGTTTCATGAAGTAAGTCTCATTATAAATGTCAACTACAGATTGTATTCTGTGCACATGTATATATATGTGAATACCCAGCTCCCTACTAAATGTCATTCATCCACTTTTAGAAACATTTATATTCAAAATTATTCAGATTTTTATAAGTGCCTCAGTGACAAGGGAACTCGTACTCTTATGTCAGGTGCCACTGACAATCCAAACTGCATCTGTCATTAGACTGTTTGTTTGGTAATTATATGTGGCAATGGGCTCATTTCCTGAAAGGTTTGCTATGTAGCCCACAAACCATAATGAAGTAGAGCAGCTTTGGTGCAGAGAAGTTGGATTGAAAAAAAACCCATCTATTTGAAATAATTTTTGCCTAAGACCTAAATAAAAGATAAATGTAAACCATAGTCCATCTGTGCAGGCAGAATCTTTTGAAGCATTTTTTCTGTTCTTTATGTATTTCCTTTTCAAGTAATTAAGATAGAAGATGCCAAAAAGCACTAGGGTTTGCCCCCCCACAATTTTGCCTGTTATATACTATATAATCCCTGGCCAGGAATATCTTTTTATTCTGTTTTTACAAGTCTATCATCATGGCAACCTGCTCCGCAGATAAAGTTCCTACATGTTGTGGTCATAAAAATAATCAAGATTCCTGACAGAAGACAACCCACTAAAATCCAGTTTTGCTTGCATCGAAGTCAACAGCACTCAGTTGGTACAGAATCTCATCCTGAGTTATGAAAAATGCCTGCCATCAAAAATAAACCTCTATGTTCACATACAAAATGTAAGTGAAGACTCTCTTTTTAAAGTGCAAGCATAGACCTGCACTCAGAACAGAGAGCAATGGTCTCAGCACAGGGCCAGAAAGATCTGGAAGCTGTAGAAAATATTTCAAGTTCATTAAATACCCCTAGGATGCAACAGCACAGTGCAAGTCATGAAAATAATTGTTGACACAAAGAATGCTAGTTTTACATAATTATCATCAATTGTGAAGCTCCTCCTGGGCAGCAAATGGTAACTATATCACCAGGAAAAGCAATAATTGCTTTGATTCAACATCCCAGTGTGTGTATTCAGATCTTAAAAACTCAAACCCAACCAAGAACAAAGCAACACCACAATGACTTGAACTCAACTGCTTCAAAGAGGACTTTCTAATATTTTAGATTATTAGCCTGTTCAGTCATTCTAAAGATTCCCTTTACACTTAGTACTTTACTATTTAACATATAGGTTGAATACTCTTTATTAATTTCTATGTTGATTTAAATGGATTTATTGTCTTACCTACTTTTTTACCAGTTAGGCACCATCTTTCAAGTCAAGACAGATGGAACTTTCAAACACACTTTTTTTGTTTTTTTTTTTTTTTAACACAACAACCTTTTAAAAAAAATCTTTTTCTTAATATATTACTCAGTGGTTTGCTTATGGTCACACAAAATCTTCAGTGTTTTGTCTTTGTCTCTTTCAGGCTGTCCCTCCTATTTTCTCAAATTTCTTAAGACATTCAGTCACACCAACAAACAAGCAGACCGAAAATTGAACTCACTGAAGTCTCCTGGAAATTAAAACACATATATTACAACAACCACTGAACTGACACACGTAAATTCTGAGTAATTCCCATGAAACAATGTGAATGACCACAGATTTACCACAAACCTCCTACTTCACAACTCCAGTGGGGTAGCCCATCTCAAAATGCAAGAAATCAGAACATTTACTGAAAACCTGCAAATTCTATCTAAAATCTGAGGGTTTGTTCCGGGTAATTGTTGCTCATGGTGCAAGCAGATGCTCTTTACAGTCGCTGACACCAGCTCACTAGGACAAATCTTCTCAATAATTATAACTAAAATAACTAAATTTGAATGTGTCAGACTACAGAGGAAAAGAAAACATCACTGTTGCCAGGTTAGCTTTCCTTATATTGAGTTTTTGACGATGTTATTCTGAAGGAGGAAATAATTCTTTTCTATACTGAAGAGAAACTGAAAACCAGAAATAGGTGCAGGCATCAAATCAACCCACAACACCTCACTGAGCAAAGCACTTTAAAGATAAAATCTTGTCAGGGCAGCACTTTACCTGTTTTTCGATGCAGCTTCTAAAGGCAGCACACAAAGCTCTGTTCATCTTGAAATGATTTCTAGAACGTACACTCCAACCCATGTTTCTATACCGTTAGGAAACACACGTTTTCAGGCTGTGTTATTCGTACTCTACTCTTCCTCTGCAAGCTCCCTATGAGGGATGGAGGGGGTTAGAACATGTGGAGCAGGAAGCCTGACAAATTGCAAAGCCACAAGCACCTGAGTAACTCATTAGCAACTGTCAGAGCTCTAGTCAGGTTTTGCTATTTAATTTTTTAACAGATTTTCTAGTGATTGCTCCTGAAAGGATGAAATACAGAAGCATACACATCAAAGGAGGGTGAAAAGTTTTAAAATAGTGTTTGTTGCTTATAAAATAAACAAGCAGGCAAAACACATTAACTGAACCAGGGTTGAGTCACCACCCCTGGAGGTATTTTAAAGACGTGTAGATGTGGCGCTTACGGACAGAGTTTAGTGGTGGACTTGGCAGCACAGGGTTAATGGTTGGACTGGATGATCCTGAAGGCCTTTTCCAATGGAAATGATTCTATGGTTCTATGAAAGCAGCTGCTGGAAGTAAAAACCCTTCTGGCAGTGTGAAAACAGACATCAGCATGACTAAACAGAGAACAAAAAACGATCTTACTGTGCAGCAAGATGCTGGTGAGTGTACTTGACCGCCTTCCGCCAACCGGACTTTCGGAGAGCCCCTGGTGAAAACCGAGAGACAAACAGGGAACAGTGTCTCACCGCGCCCTCTGGTGGCCATACTTTATAACAACAAGAACTCGTAGGATTCTCTTCGTGCTCACGGGAACGTTTATTCGAATCGCTACAGAAGTATTTTTTAGAAGATGACAAATAGGCTTAAAAATAGCAGCCCTTAATTGCATTCTCCTTGCAAAAAAGCACCCTAATTTTTACTACAATAAGACGACTGTTCATTTATTTTGATATTCCTAGATGCGCCTTAGAAATCTCGCCTGATGAAGTAACGGGGAAGCAAGAACAACAAAAATCACCAAACCCGACCCATAAAGTGCATATATCTAGAGCGAAAAAGAACGGCGATGATAAAGCACCGATTTAATCTGGACGTCCTTTTAAAGACACAGTGTCTGAGTGACAAATCTTAGGCATTGCTTTGGAAAAGATATACTTGCCTGCTCTTTCTCCTGACAAGTGGGAACATCTCATTGAGAGGGAGAGCTCTGTCTTGGATTTTAGCCCATGATGCTCCAGACATTAATAAGCCTAGAAAATACCTCTGCCTGAAGAATTGTCATATTTGGGTAAAAAAATTAATTAAAAAAAATTAGTAGCGGAAATCAACTTCCTGTATTTAATGCAACCAAATGAAATTAAAGCTTTAGAGTGCAGACAGGGCAGGAAATAGTTGTTTTAATGTTGCGAGAGGTGTAGGATACAAGAATGCAGGAAGCGGCAGGAGCGGAGACCTGAAAGCGAGGTGGGCAGAAGCTGGGAAGAAGGCTCTGCCTAAGGGAACTGGCTCTTCCTGCTGTCCATACAGCACCAGAGAAGTGAAACGAGTCTGCCCGTCCAGATGTGCACGGCGGAGGGCCGGGGCGGACGGGCTGTGACAAGGAACGTGCGTGTTGCAGGGAAGCCGGGCGCTGCAGCCCGGGACCGGGGACCGGGACCGCCCGCGGCCCCGGCAGGCAAATGACCCGGGAGCGACAGGCGCTGGCCGTCGGCTGCCCTCAACAAGGAGCGAGCTGGGTCGTGCTCAAACGCTTCACTTCGAGCTTTTTTGGGGCGTGGGGCGGGAAACGTCCACAAAGTGTTACTTGCCTTTGGTGGACAACTTCGACCAAGCGCCGCTTGGCGGAGGGGGCAACGGGGCCAGCACGGACGAGACCCCGACACCCTCTACCGGGAAGGGTCCCCGGCGGGCCGGTGGCGGCGGCAGCCCCGGGCAGCTCCCGCCCCGCTCCGCCATGTGCGCGGGCGGGGAGAAGGCGTGTCCCTTCCCCACCGCGCCGCCCTCCGCCCTTCTGCCAGCCGGCACTGGTACCGCCGGAGCGGAGCGGAGCCGCGCCGGGCGCGGAG
>VWZG01004353.1:712633-728242 GCA_013396735.1 Grallaria varia | reverse complement strand
GGACGCGCGTTCCGCCGCGCCGCGCTCCTGCGCGGCCACCGGAGCGCCCGCGGCGGCGCCTCTGCCGCCGTCCCTCCCCGCCTCCCTCCCTCGCTCCCTCCCCGCCCGCCGCCCGCCCCGTCGCTGAGCGGGAGCCGCCAGAGGTGCGCGCAGAGCCGGAGCCGGGGCAGCCGCTGCCGCCCTCGCCGCCCTGCCCTGCCCTGCCCGCTCTTCCCCTCCTCCGTCCCGCCCAAGCCATGAACTTTGGCCGCGGCCCCCCGGTGGTGTTGAACGTCGGGGGCACCCGGTACTCCTTCTCCCGGGAGGTGTTAAAGGATTTTCCGCTGCGCCGGGTGAGCCGCCTGCACGGCTGCCTCTCGGAGCAGGACGTGCTGGAGGTGTGCGACGACTACGACCGGGAGCGCAACGAGTACTTCTTCGACCGGCACTCGGAGGCCTTCGGCTTCATCATGCTGTACGTGCGGCACGGCCACCTGCGCTTCGTGCCGCACATGTGCGAGCTCTCCTTCTACAACGAGATGATCTACTGGGGGCTGGAGGGCTCCCACCTTGACTACTGCTGCCAGCGCCGCCTCGACGACCGCATGTCTGAGACGTGCACCTACTACCCGGCGGAGGAGCCGCCAGGGGAGCCGGGTGGCCGCCCCGAGGGCAAGGGCAGGCGGCCGCCGGGAGCCGAAGGCGGCAAGTGGCTGGAGAGAATGAGGAGGACTTTCGAGGAGCCCACGTCTTCCGTGGCCGCCCAGGTCCTGGCCACCGTCTCCATCCTCTTCGTCATCGTGTCCATGGTGGTGCTGTGCGCCAGCACCCTGCCCGAGTGGCGGGCGCCGGAGAACCGCAGCATGGAGGAGCAGAGCAGGTACACAGCAGAGTCAGTGAGGGAGCCCTCAGGGTAGGAGGATCCTTTATTTTCCCGCTGTCCGGTCTCCGTGTGTCCCGTCCAGTGTGTTCTGCCCTTCGTCTTGACGGTCCGTGGCTGTAGTTGCCGCCGGCGGAGATCGTTTGCGCGCCTTAAAGCCCCGACCCTGAGCTCGGGGGCTGGAAGGGGGGATGCGGGGAGCTGCGGCTCCCCCGCGGGCTGCGGTGCCCCGAGCGCAGGGGACGGGCAGGGGGTCGCCCGGAGCAGGCTCGGGTCTGGGCGGGCTGGCAGCGGAACACGGCTCCTGCTCGCAGTAAGGGTGCCTCCCTCCGTGCAGGATGCTGGAGCTCTTATTGCCCCCCTTCAAGGAACCACGGGACTCCTTACCCACACAGAGAACTTAAGACACTCGGAAAATCATTTTAGGCTTTACGATTGTGGAGGGAGGGGGGTGGAAGAAAAGAAAAGAAAAGAAAGTAATCAACCTCGAAAAGAATGCAATTCCCTTGTCTTTTCCTCTGGGAAAAGAACAATCCTGTAAGTACTCTGCTTTTTTCGTACTGGTCCTTCTGATGGAGCACATCCAGTGCTCGTTATGATTGTGCTCTAGTAAAATTTTGTGGGGGGGAACAGCCTTACCCCCCTTGCCTTTCCATCTCAAATTCTCTATGTGGGGACCACAGGAGATGATCAGCCTGCACATTGAGCTTTTGCAAATGCATCACATAAGCACCCCAGTGTATGAATGTGAAAGATGTTTACATTTCCTTTAGATAAAACGTATGTAAGCACACTAAACATTGCAAAACATGCAGAAAACAGGGCACGGGTTATAAGGCTGTATTCCGAGCCTGACTAGTAAGAGCAAACCATATTCATCTTCTTGTGACCTCAGATTAGGGTTACATTGATGCAACTCTGCTGACTTAAGTATCATTCCACTTGCCCTTCTTCTCCTGCCCCTCCCCCTGCTTTCCCTCTCTCCTGTTCCCTAGAGAGCAAAATTGAGACCGCTCTGGTAGAATTTCTCCCATAAATAAGACTGACATATAAAGAAAGAAGTATACATTTCTGGTATTTGCTAGCTTCTCCCTTCTTTTAAAACAGGATATTCAACAAAAGTTTTCAGCTTCTGCTCTGCTAAAAGGGCCCTACAGTGAAATTGCAGCCTTGTCATTATGAAATCATCATCTTTTACCATACAGTTAATTGGAATGTGATATAATATATCTTAGTAGCCAGATTAATTCCTTGGAAAGTATTTTCATAGGTTCCATTAGCTTAATGGAAAACTGCACCTGTATTTCTTATTGCAGTTGAGCCAAAAAATTAATTGTATGAACAAAAAGAAAGCAGATGCAGACTGAGGAGCTGTTGATTCCTACTTAGATTCAGATACATCAAAATTTACTCTTATAGTTTCTTCACTTAAAAAGCTTTACTTAATCTTTACAAGGTTACTTCAAAGAGTGGATGCTCTGGGTGATCTTTTTGTACAGCAACAAATAGTGAGATACTCCCAAAAGACATGTGAGAATAGATGCAACACTACCATATCATAACCACATCGGTCACATCTTTGTTCAGATCCTCGTGGTGTGGGAATCAACAGGTTTTCTCTTACTGAAAGAGTTCAGCTTGCAGAGGAACATGGCATATAATATGCAATTATTCTTTCATAGTGCCTTTGTCTTCAAGAACATGCGTGTATTACCTACATACATAATTTTACTCTTCTGAATGATTGCATATTCTATACCAAGTGTTAGAAGGATAAGGTCTTAAGCACCTCCTAGAGCAGTGAGGGTTGTTTTTAAAACCAGAAGGATCAGAATCAATGGTGCGGTGAGTTTCTTCAGTAACAGCTCTAATATTCCATGGTATTGCCACAAAAAAATAGAGATAACTGTAAAAGTTGCAGCTTAACAGTGTCTAACAGTCTTCTTGCAAAATTATCATGTATAAACACTGTTACAGACTGGTTCATTTCACAAGTGGCTTAACCCATGCACTCTCACTGCCCAGGCACTGGTTGCAGTCTGATGGTGAACACATGGAAAACTGACACAAATGTGTGCCTCTCTGCCCACAGCTAGACACCAAGGTGGAGTCACTCCTCTCTTTATTGCATATGCTGCATCATGACTGAAAAGCCTGCTATAGCTGGGGAAAAAAAAAGGTGTGTTAAGTCCAGTCGATTTTAAGTGAGTGATCTAGTTTAGTTACAACTACTTACACATGCCATAGGATTGGACTTAACATGCCCAGTTGTCATCTGACTTTATTTCCCTTTATTTGTTTATATTTTCTTTTGTTTCTAGTTATTGCATTTAAAATTAGCTAGGTTTTCAAAACCTAAGAAGCTAAGTGGCTTATTTGAAAGCCTGACCACAGAAATGACATAGATGTGTCTGGGATCGCATACTCTGGCAATACTGTCCATCTTAGGTAAGAAAGCTTTAAAAAAACCCTGTCCACGAGTTTCTGATATATTTAAAAGTTTAAAGCCAAATGATGTCTTTTGTCTGTTCAAAGATGTTCCTCATCAAAATAAAGAAATTCCATCTAACATAGTAATACAATAATTTACATTTTTTTCCTAAGAGAAACTGTGACATTACTGCTGTACTCAAGTGCGTTTTGACTGGTGTGGCACTGTAATTACTAGGATGAAGACTTTACGTTATTCAAAAAGGTATTTTGAAAAGTTTTAGGAGTAAAATTGAATGGGCTAATCTAGAAATCCTTAGGCTGTAGATTTGGATGTAATCAATTATTCAACTCAGCATAAGCCACTGAGGTGAAGTGAGCGCCACCTCATGAAATTCAGCAACTAATATTTTCAGTCTCTCACATTATTGCTAATAACCCCCTGTCCTTGCCTTAGTATGTTACAGTTCAGAAAGGTGCCACATGGATAATTTCTCTGTCTGATTCCTGTGGTAACCATTCCCAGAACTGCTTTGGGCAGCTGGAGTGAAAGCACCCTACTAGCAGTGTGTCTCCACCTTACCTGGACATCCTCCCAACTAGTTCTGTCATGCACAAAATTAGCCTCTTTAATGAGGCCTGCAGTGAGGGTTACTGTGGCTGCCAGCTAATACCAGCTGTGTTTGTTTTTCTTGTACGAACATCCCTCCAGCACAAGAGGAATTGAGTCCACCAAACTTTGCTCAGAAACATTAGGTTGTTATGCCTTTTCATGGCGACCAAGCTCTTGAAGGGTGGACAGCCTACGGCTATTTGTGATCCTTTGGAGTAACACCCTTTAGAGGGCAACAGAGAACTACATGAGTGAGCTTTAAGAAGAGAGGGATGGGGAATCTGACCTCGGAATTTCACAGATATTACAGACACTAACAATATAATTCTCTGATTGCAGAGGGATTGCCTTCCTCAGGCCTGTTCTCAGGATAAGAGATGAGTTATTAAATTTATTTCATTTTAAGATTTTTGCTCCCTTCCCTGCCATGGCAAGTTTTACTTACCAGAGCTAAGGATTTGCATAAGATTTGCAGTTTAGGAGAAGACAGAAGGGATGCCTGTCTCCCCTTCTGTTGCTTCTGGCAATTTCAAGTCATCTTTGCTCTCCTCTGAACTGTGCCAACAGATGCACACTGTGAGTCTCTGCTCAGGGACCCATCCACACACTGATTGTAAGTGTAATCTTTTAGGAAGAGCTTCTCAAGCCTGCAATAGGAAATCATTTGAAGCTGCTTGATTTGCTGCCAGAATAGTTCTATCTACCTGCCTTAAAACTATTTTTCTAACTACCAGTAGCCTGTTAGCATTAAGAGTCTCTTGCCACCTTTCCACTTAATAATCATTATTAAGTTCGTACCAAACCTATACGATGGTTGCTGTTTGCAAAAGCAAATAAACACAGTAACTTCCCCAAACAGCATCACTCGTCAGGTGCCAGTGGGGTTTTTTTCATCTCTGCAAAATATCAGCCTAAAGAGTTGCATTTGAATTTTAGATGCACAAAAATCATTATCCCTTCAAGGTGGTGGAATTTCAGAACACCTAAATGTTCATGTTTGACATCTGTTCAAAAAACCAGTAAGACCTCCTTTCCTTTGTAAGATGTAACCTGAACACCACATTTTTGCCAAGTTAAAACAGTGGGCTAAAGGTAAAGAATGGAACTAAAGACCTAAGTTAAAAACACAGACATGAATTCTTCTATTGAATTTACAAGCTTTTTCAAATAGAATGAACACAGTATACCACTGTCTGGCCATAGGAGAACCTTAAACTCACTAGGGCTAGGTGCCAGTCATGTTCAACATACATGGAAAAGATGCTGAGGATCCCAGGGCTCAAGATGTTCATATCCTGGTATCCCCTTCAAGCTCTGAAAGGCATTTGCCCCTTCCGTGGAGAGTGCTGGGTCATTACAGCCTCGCACATAAGGCAGCAGAGTTTAATGCATCAAGACATATTATTGCTACCGAAACAGCAACAAAACGGAAAAAAACGCAGCAACATTTTTAATGCAGGGAAACTGCTGTTCTGTGGCCTTTACTCCACAGCTTGTAGTGAGAAGGAAACCCTGTCAATTTCTAAAGGATTAAAAAAACCTAAACATTTGCTGAAATTACCTAGGAGCCTTCCTGTGCAGGAATTTGATCATTCTGGCAACTGCTTGGACGTTTTTCAGGTTTAATGTGCTTTACATGGAAATACGCTTTAGCAACAATTTAACAAATCAGTGCTGAGTGATTTAATCTTTAATCCTGTCATACACTGTCTTTAGTCATAACATCTGTTTTCCTCATGTGTCCTGTTGTTGTGTATGTTTTATTTAAAAGTTTAATAGATAATAGTGCCACTAAGGAATATTTTGGCTCAATTTCAACCAACTCACCAGGGGATATTTAAAGTATACAAATTGGCATGCTGGGGCAAAGAATGTTGAAACATTCTAAGATAGTTNTTTTTTTTTTTAGTACTAGCAAACTAGTCTTGTTAGTGATTGAAAAAAGTTTTTGAAGTGGTTTTACTGATTGTACATAAAATAGCTTATTCTGAGAGAAAGTTATCACATGCAACAGAAAATTGAGCAGCGGTGGGATTACAGTAGGAATAAGGCTTGAAAAGGCTTGATTTTCCATTTGTGGCTAAAAGACTCATTAGAGCAATCTTGAAAGACTGTTAGGTACCAAGCAGCTTAAAATTTTAGGAGAAAAACCCTCTTTGATGTCCTTAAGTCTAGGACAATGATGACTAAGTTTGAGCAGAAATAGTCTGTAACTGAATAAAAACTAGGACTTAGTATTTTCTCTGATTATTTATGAATTTCAGGAGGAATCTTCAAGGAAACACTTAATGAGTTTGGTTTTAATTTCCCTTCTCCTTTTTGAGTATCAGCTATTTTAAAACTGAGTTGATGGGGGAAAAACAAAACCCAACCTAAAACTATGATAGTTTCTAGGTAATACGTTTTACCAGATAAAGTCACTATTTAATTATATAGTTATAGATTTTAATACAGCATTATTCCAAGCATAGGCAACAAAAGCAGGCTCCTCTGTGTATGTGCAGAAAATATTTCAAGAATTGATTACAAAAAATACAGGTACTTTAGTCTTCCAAGTACAAGCCTTTTATTTGGCTTTAACTTCACACTCAGTTAAGTTCTTTTGAAGGCTAAGTGTTAAATTTGCTTTCCTTATTAGATGTTTTTTACCCACTAATAAGGTTAACTATGAACGTATATCACTGCAAGGAGAGGGAGACTTGATCTGAAAGTGGAAACGTAGTATGTAACGTCCAGATTTCCCAACAAGCTAGACATTTCTAGTTTTTCTCACCAAAGCACACACTTTTATGTGATTCACCAGTACCACCAAAATCCATCTAGACAGACAGAAAGGAGTGACAAGAGAGGGGAAAAAAAAAAGTTTCACTGATGGCTAAAGAATAAGTAGAGGAAAGAAAAAAATAAGGGACACCCTTCTTCCTTATCTTCTGCCTAGCCAGGAGAAAGAAGGATGGATGCAAAATGGGGAAATAGCAGTGCAAGCTGTAACAGTGGCTTTAACATACATCCCACTGTCTTGAGCTTGCTTTGTCATTTTTGCATCAATGACATTCCTTTTATCTCTTCAAATCCGTTCTACAATAAAATGCTTCTTTGGTCCTTCCTATGGAAGTATTACTGATTCACAGTATTTGTTGTGCCAGGGACTGCCAGAGCAAAACAATGGATTGATCAGATTTCATGGATTTTTACTTGTACAACTGTTCCCCAAAGTTACACAGAACCACTGAAGCAATGCTGCTTCATAAAGAAAATTTCTATCCTATCACAATAACCAAGACCCAACTTCCATAAAACTCAACTCAGAGATGACATGTCTAATGTGTGACAAAATGGAGGGGTCACACTTCCAACATTTTCAGTGCATTAGAAGGAAATACTGAGTGAAAAAGCTTTAAATTGTGTAAATTCAAATTTCTTTTTAATTTAAATGTTTCATCTCATAGAATACAGGTAGCCCTACCAGAGAAATCTCATAAAATGTAATGAAATAGTCTGTTGGAATTGTTCAATATTCCTGGCTGCAATTTTCTATCAAGATACAATTTTTTTGTTTTAAGCATTACATGAGATCTCAATTAGCCAACATTTAAGTACATTCAGACTTCATCAGTGTGTCCATTGCCATGAACTTGCTGTTTGATTTTACTGGGCAAAGTCTTAGGTATTTCCTCATCATATATAAAAAGGATTTAAGTGAACTTACCTATTAAACTTTTTTCCTTGATTTTTTTTTTTTCAACATAAGGGAAGTTTTCAAAAGTTTAATTTTTAAGAGAACATCTAATTCTTAAGAGCAAACTGGTTTGAAATTAAAAAGCCTTTCTGGCAAAAAGTGCTAATATGAACTAATGTTTTATAAAGCCCTTTATGAAGAAAGATCACTTGTTTACAGAACTGTCATTGTTATTCATGAAAAAAGAAAAACAAGAACTGAGTTTATGTGAATAAATATTTCTATAAGTAATTAATTTATGTTCATTTAAATTTGCTACTGCTGGAATTACAGTGTACCTTATGACTTTACATCAACTGACTGTTACTGTTCCTTCCAATTTTAGCTTAAAACTAAGGAGAATGAACAAGTAAAATTAAATTAATAGAAAAATAAATAAAATGTTATGACTTTTTTAATAACTTTTATGAAAAAGTTAGTTTACAGAGTCTATAATTACATCAGTTAGAGGAGAATACTGCCTTTCTAATAGGCCACTGTCTTAGTAATAGCAATAGATTTCAGAACTGGTAAAAAGTTACGCAGATGTGTTAGGGAAGCAAAAGCTTAGCTTTGAAATGACAGTTGGATTATCACTTTCAAATCATTATGTTTTTCAACAGACACTATCTTGTTAGGGTCCTTGCTGTAGCAAAAAAAGCTCTGGATGTATTTTCTGGTAGTATCTTCAAATCTCCAATCTCACACCAGTTTAGTTTCAGACCGGTTGGTATGAGAAGGCATCACTGATGGGCTTTTTCTTTGCTCAAATTGTCGGTGGAAAAGATAAACAGAGGAATGAGAGAAAGATTAGCTTCTACTCCCTCATGTATTAAAAAAGTGAGCACAGTCTGAAATCTTAAGATCTGTGGCTACATGCACAACAGTTACTAAATAATCTTTGAGCAACAACTTTATCTGCTGTTTGTACCTTCCACTGGTTTCAAGTTGAGATATTCTCAAGTCACATTTGATGCACTGGGACTTGAAAATATTTAAGAACATACTGAAATCCCCTTCCAGTATTTCTTCTGTATTTGGCAAGATGATGATCTTGCCTATTACCTTGGCATTTGGTTACCTTGACATTTTTGCTGCAATGTGGCTTAGGAGGAGTTACATTTAAAGCAAAAGAAAAAAAAAATCAATAATGCAGAGCATTATGGTAAATGGGAGGACATTAACTTACTACTTTGTGTACCCAGTGATGAAAAATAAAAATCATCTGAATTTAGTGGCAATACCTGTAAAGCTCTGAATATAATTCTATAAGCCCCTGTTTGGGATGCATATCAGATAGACTGGTTTAGGTTGGTTCCTGAAGAACTAATTTGCATGAATTATCTAATGCAAAAACTGATTTCTGTCTACTCCATCTGCACTTCCATTTTAGTTTAGTAGTCTGGTTCTATACATTGCTGTTCATAACTAGTCAGTTCACTGACCTACAGCCCTTGGCATTCCCACGTGGATCAGGCCTCACAGATTTACACAGCCAAAAATGAACCCAAATGAAACCCCCCAAAAGTCAATGAACAACAACAACAACAAAAACAAACAAACAAACAAAAAACCACCAAAAAACCACCAAAAACAAACAAAAAAACCCAAAACAAACCCAAACCAAACCCAGGTATTCTATAATATTACACATTGGCATTTGTGGCCTGCCATTTCCTGTAGGTTTCCAGTTTTTTAGGGATATTTGCCCAGTACTGTGAATAGTAGCAGTCTATAATTCAAAGAAACAATCATTGAGTGAGTTCTTAGCAATTATCAGTTTAAACTCTCACTAGATCCTCAGGTTAATTGCTGAAATCCAGTACGATATGCATAGGATAAGAATAGTGTGGCTTTCTGTTTGTTGTCTGTGAAAGTCTTCCGTGTCAATTTGGTAATATCTGTAAACAAATATCCACTGAAGCCTCTGCACAAAGCATAAATACTGTACTTTGTTTCTTTTGACAGGATAATTGAAGCTATCTGCATAGGCTGGTTCACTGCAGAATGCATTGTGAGGTTCATCGTCTCCAAAAACAAGTGTGAGTTTGTCAGAAGACCTCTCAACATCATTGATTTGCTGGCGATTACTCCTTACTACATCTCCGTTCTAATGACAGTTTTCACAGGGGAAAATTCACAGCTTCAGAGGGCTGGAGTCACCTTGAGGGTCTTAAGAATGATGAGGATTTTTTGGGTGATTAAACTGGCCCGTCATTTCATTGGCCTTCAAACACTTGGTCTGACTCTGAAGCGTTGTTACAGAGAGATGGTGATGCTACTTGTCTTTATCTGTGTTGCTATGGCAATTTTCAGTGCACTTTCCCAGCTTCTTGAAAACGGGCTGGACTTGGGAACAAAGAATAAGGATTATGCCAGCATTCCTGCTGCTTGTTGGTGGGTGATCATCTCAATGACCACAGTTGGTTATGGTGACATGTGTCCCATCACTGTACCAGGAAGGATTCTTGGAGGAATTTGTGTGGTTAGTGGCATCGTTTTATTAGCCCTGCCGATCACTTTCATTTATCACAGCTTTGTGCAATGTTACCATGAGCTCAAGTTCCGATCCGCTAGGTACGGTAGAAGCCTCTCTGCCGAATTCTTAAATTGACCAAACTTGCATTCTGTTGTAGTTACTTGCTAAGCTTTGTCTTAGAAGAGAATGGTGGAAGGTCCCTTCGCGTGTCCTCCTTGACTGGATGGTCCTATGGAACAACATTCTTGCCAGCCTGGAGAAAGCCCGTCACCATTCAGACAGGAAGGATGGCCATCTGCCTTGGGCACCTTGCAAGGAGAGGGAGCGATGTCTCAAATTTGAGAGAACAAAATTAACAAAAGAGGATTCAGAAGTCCTCAACCGGACCAGTTTGGTCTTCAGTTTGCCTTCCCACAAAAAAGCAGAACAAAAAACAGGCTTAACGCTGAGATCTGTCATTCTAGTAGTTATATCCTAAACCATTCTAAGTGATGTGTAGCAGAAGTTTTTCAAAGATTTCAATACCTAAATGCTCTGTAGAGGCATTGATAACTTCTTGCCTGAAGTATCTCCACTTTTAACTCAGATAACCAAGTTGTATACTGGAGAATCACTGCTACTTTTGAGCTTTGCAACAAAGTAGAGCTGGTTCTGTAACTCAGGAAAGTTGAAGAATATAGGTCTGCAGGACAAAAAATCTTGAGGCCTGGCTCTGATCTTTGATGAAGCACACAAATCTTCTGTAAACCCATTGCTCTGAATTTGATAATTCACAAAGAAGTGCTAGAAATGCACCTCCAAATGTTGTAGCAAAGATTTCCTTGGTCACAATTAATTTCTTCTCTGGAACCAAATCATAAGTAGAAGTGTTGTACTTTGCAAAGATCAGCATAAGCAATCGGGGATGGATACATATATTTTCTGGTAGCTTAGTGGGGTAGCTCTCCAAATTTTACATACATTCAGTTCAACTCCATCCACATGAAATTACAAACTCATAAACATAAATTTCCCCCTCCCCCCATTTAATTAAACATAGATATCATAATAAGAGTTCTCCAAGAAATTATAAGATTCCATCACTTGAGCAAGCACTGGAAAACAAGAGTAGCTGCTCCCTGTCAGATGACACTCTTCAGCATCTTTAAATTCTGCATCCTTACTAAAGGATACATTTTACTGGAAGTTTTAAAAACAGCTGTAAAAAGCCCAGAGCATACCAAAGAAAGTAAAATACGGATGTGTGAGTTGCACTTGGCAAAATGGTGTATTCTCCAATGTAACTAGAAAATGAAAATGAATCAAGTAAGGTTCTGACACACTGCTCACTGCATTTCTTGTGTAGTACTGCTTAATAATATCGTTCAGTATAATTCTGAAAGGCTGCTACATAGAAATGTGCAGTTAGAAACTAAAACACATTAAGGTACAGCTTTACAAATTCAGGTACCAATAAACATCAACAGGGAGCTTTCGTAGGAACGTGGAAGTTCGGAGTCATCAGCATAGCTGAATTTGGTGCACTTGCCTGAAAATACTGCATTTACTGTTACTGTGCTGTAGAGGCATCTTTTATATACGTAATTGTTAAAAGCTTTAGAAGTCAAATGAGTACCACCTAGAAAACACATCTCTGGAATTGCTCACTCAAACAGACCTGCCACATTGGTCAATAACCACTAAAGGCTCCACCATGAGACCTGAAAAATTCATTATCATTTTAAGTGGTCTTAGTCTTAAGTAGTATTAAAGAATTAGAATGCAAACACAATTTTCCTGAAGACCTAAAGAGAATTTTAGTAGCCTTCCTACAGCCAAGCTTGACTTTCCCTTCAAGACTATATTTTAAAGAACTGTTACAGTCATACTTCTGTTAGTTGACACTGATGTGTTCTGGTGTTCAGAAGATTAGCTCTGTAGTTCCCTATACTACTCTATTTATGCCTTTTATGTCAGAATCATGTTGCTCAGAAATCAGCATTCCACAGAGAGGTGAATATGAGATCAGCAAAAATTCTTTCTTAGGTGAGATTCACAGCTGATGTTAGTTAGGCAAGTTGTGACTTCAGAGACACTTAGATGTTCTACACCAGCAGAGATGCTGGCTCTGTATTCCTGCATGTGTACCTATATATATCCTGCATATATTATGTATTACAGTCAGTTGAATTTTTTTTCCTCCTCAAAAAAATTTCCTCCTTGACAAAACTGAAATTTCAGACTTTAATCCAAACACAGCTGTTGAAGAAAATGACATTTTCATCTTCTAATGAAACGTTATTTTGACAGTATCAAAACCATTTTCAAGGANTTCTGCTCCAATTTCTTTCCCATTAAAATAGGTTAAAAACCCCATATAAGAATGTAGCCCTACAGATTTTCATGTGCTCTTTTTAATGCTTGGGAAAAATACTAGTTTTCATAAAACTCCTTAAAACTTGTTTTGTCTTTTGTCCATGTATTGTACTTAATCAAAACAATACTCTGAGAAACAACCCTGTCATGAAACGAATGTTTTAAGGTCACTCAAAAACCCCTCCTACACAAAACACCCAAACCATCATCATGATGGCAATAGTTTGAAATCAATACAGAATGTGAAATAAAGTATGTTGCAATCTTGATTTCAAGAAAAAAAAAGCATTGCCACAGCATCTATAAATCTAATCTTTAGATGCCTGTACAAAGGAAAAAATATAAATTAATGCACATAATAACTTGAGAATACCAATTTGCACCATGAATCATTTTGTATACGCCATTAAGCACAGGAAGTTTTCAAAAATCCAGACTATATGTGGTATACAAACAAAATGTTTGATCCTTTATAAAGTGCTTTTCAGCTAAAGAATCCTTTCCCAGTGTAAAAAAGGTAATCTAATGAAAGTATTTGTGTAAAGGAATAAGTCTGTGGATATTATCTTAAGTTGTACTGTGTTTTTTTTAAAATTTTATACTGCAAAATGTGAACAGAATGACCTAAGGTATTTTTTAATTTGAGTTATAATAAAATATTTTTAAACTGTTCTATATAAGCCTACTAGGGAGAGATACTGGGGTGGAGCTTTTTGTTGGGTTGGGTTTTTTCTTTCCATTTCTATTGTTGTGTTGTTATCGGTGACTTATCAGGTTATCAGACTTCAGTCAGTTTCCTTACAAATGAAGTTGAAATAAAGTAATCTCAATGGCAGCCTTAAAACAGAATTATAGATTAAATAAGGTCCTGACCTCTAGTAATATATGTCATTTATTTTCAATGGACCAGCTTTTTTTTAGTGAAACTTTACAAAAAATGAATTATATATGTAGTCAAAAATAAGCATAAACAGCTGAAACTGTTTTACTAAAATTTTACTTGAGACTGTATTTTACGCAGGCATGGGGTGCAGCTTCATTTAAAGCACAGCATTTCAAAGCTAAGGGAAGACAAGCTGGTTCATCTCTAATCATTGCCCCTTTGAACCCTATACAATAAAAGACTTCATGGGCAGTACCTCTTTCTATCAGAAACGTTCACAGTTGGAATAAATTAGATAAAATACAAATAGGATAAAACGGGATAAGTGAAGACAGCTTATACAATTGTGATCCAGCATTTTAGTCCATCTAAAATGAAAACCGCTATTACTGAGTTTTGAACTGCCATTGTATGGTTTGATGACTATAAAGGTTAATCATACATTATATACTCAGTTCAAACCTTAGGATTGATTTACTTGGAACTATCTATTGGCTATAATCCTTCAAGATACTGTGTGTCACTTAAAGCATTTGATCATTAATGAAATCACTGGAATGGAAACCTGTCTAGGGTATTTTCCTTCCCTAGTTCTATATGTAGCATCATCCCAGATATCACTAAGAATGGAAGACTTTCATTTCCCTTGATGTAAGACTTATATTGTCTTGATGAGTACCGACAAAAAAATAAGTTTGATTGACTGATGATTTTAAATAATCTTACCAGCATAAGGATCAGCCATTTAAAAATGTGATATTCATTCTTACTGTACAATGGCTTATATTGCTGTGCATAGCAGAAAGTTGAGAAAGATAAAAATCCTGTTAATGTAAGATTCATATCTTAATGCCCATGTATTTAAAGGAAAAGGCACTTGGTTTTCATATGTACAGAATTTGTGCCCATAAAGGAATTGTTATTCTGATTCTAAAATAAAACTGAGGTCCTTGTGGGTTCAAAACACTTGTTTCTTCCCCTTTGGGTAACAACTACAAAAATCCTACCAAATCTGAATGTCTGCCAAGAAGTGGTCATATGAACACATCAGCTAGCAAAATTGAGCAGCCAAACCAGCCAGTTTCCTGGGAACCAGCATAACGAACAAGGTCTGGTGTGCTCTGAATTTTAGCCCACCTAGGATGTTCAGGATTAAACTGATGATCAAAGTTTGATCATTTGAACTAACTTAACATTTTTAGAATTATTATTTCAAATGAGCTTCTGAGGAAACATTTGCTGGAAAATTAAATAAGCTGTGCATAGCAAAAAAGATACCATTTCATTAACAAAAACACTCATGGTTTTTAAAAAGGAAGCTGACCCTCATTTTCTGTTCCTTGTTTGTAAAAGCAAACATGCAGGTCAGGATATGTGATGCTAGTTAAACTTGCTACGAAAAACAGATCCTTGTTTAAAATACGGAGACTTAGTGAGAAAGATCTTCCAGGTTTGCTAGAGCCGTAACAGTTCATACTAGCTGAAGAGCTGCCTCAGCCCACAGGGAAGAAACAACACAACACTGGTTTCATGGTGAAAAACTAATATGATTGGCCTGTGAAGTGCAATGCAAATTCGGGAGTATCTTTTGCAGATGACAGGATAGGTTAAGCATCAAGAAGGCTGCACAGTGAGCAACCAAGACTGACAATCTGATTGACAACAATTTTTAAGAGCCACAGAAGAAGAATAATGTAAATCTTTGGTCAAATTAATAAAACATGAATGTTGGCAACTACACATTTTAGAGTCCTTTATTCTTTACCCATGCAAATGTTTAAAATTTGGAGAACATTAATTTAATGTATTGTTTTCTGTAAAGAAAAATGTATGCTATAATTTTAAGAGGGAATAAATCTGGGGGGTTTATGTGAATACAGAATTAGATAGATAAAAATCACACAATAAAATTTGCTGGTCTTGTTGCTATATTTCACAGCCTAGTGGTAAAAACACAGATGTTTATAAAATTTTTATAAATTTTAAATGTTCACTTTTTAACATGTGAATTCTGTGACTATTTGTATTGGTGCTGTACCTCAGAAAAAAATTTTTCCTTTGATAATTTTTGGCTACCGAGAAGTCTGCCATTTAGAACCTAGAATTTTTGATCAATATAAAATTTGAATATTTGATCCAGAAATTAGTCTGAAGCAAAAAATAAACCTACACAGGGTTATTCTTCAGCAACTGTATATCTATCATAATTATTGACTGCAGAACTATCAAAACAAAATGAAAATGCAACCATATAATACATATATTATCTCTG
>VWZG01004353.1:688815-699025 GCA_013396735.1 Grallaria varia | reverse complement strand
CAACACTTCCAGGGACGGCAACTCCACCGCCTCCCTGGGCAGCCCATTCCAACGCCCCATCATCCTTTCTGTGAAGAAATTCCTCCTGACGGCCAGCCTAAACCTCCCCTGGTGCAGCTTGAGGCTATGTCCTCTTGTGCGTTCTCTCGTTGCCTGGGAGAAGAGACCGACCCCCACCTGGCTACAACCTTCTTTCTTGTGGAGAGCTGTAAGGTCTCCCCCTGAGCCTCTTCTTCTCCAGGCTAAACACTCCCAGCTCCCTCTGCTGCTCCTCACAGGACTTGTGCTCCAGACCCTTCACCAGCTCCCTTGTCTGGCTCTGGACCTGTTCTAGCACCTCAGTGTCTTTCCTGAACTGATGTGCCCACAACTGGACACAGCGCTGTAAGTTGCAGCCGCAACTTGTTAGAGTAGCCCTGAGCTGATCCCCCCTCTTGTCTGTTCATGCAGAAAAAAAAGTACTGAAAGCATGAAAACCCTTATCAGAGAAGACACAAATCTGGAAAAGTTTTAAAGCAAACTGAAAAACCACCTTTCCTGTACCATCTTTTGTATGGGTTTATCATTCACACAGCTTAGTCCTCAGCTGTGGCACACAAATGTGCTGTGCAACAGAATAGCTACATTTTATAAAGTTACCTTTAGTCCCTTTCTGCAATGTTACTATGCTAGGCCAAATTTCTGGTACAATTTTTTTTTCTTAGTTTGACTCAATTCCCATGCCAGGCATTGAGATGCATCAGTCTGATAAAAAGGTTTTCAATAAATACCAATTCAAATGTGAAAGGAATCCCAGGAGTAAGTAGGTGCTAAGTCCAAAATGAAATAATTTTTTCCTATTGATTTCATTGCTCTATTTAATAAAACTATAGCACATAAAGTGGTTTGCTTTTTATGCTTCTATTTATTTTGATATTTCTGAAAAAATTAAGACATCCTGCAATTCAAATTCTGCTTAATCAAATATTCAGTATAATCATTCACTCTATTCTGTGCTGTTACATTCTGATGCTTCCCGGTGGAGTATTGTTCTGTGCAGGTTTAGGCTTATTGTGGGCTTGCAAAATATCAGTCAAAATATTTTTCAGAAATTCTTTTATGACAGTAACTTAACTGGCACCTTATTCCAAAGAAAAAATTTACCTGAGTTTTAAATGTGTGTTGTTCTTTCCATCTAAGTCTTGACATTCTTAGAAGGCTTAGTTTTACACTTAAAGTTTTGTAAAGTTGTCTGAACAATTCAGCTTGTTTGAATAAATGGAAACTTCCTCAGCTGGTGCAGTTGAGGAGTCTAATAGGTTGAAAACTACTCCACATATTTAGGAGAAAAATGGCTGCCATAATCATTAGAAATACAATAAAAAGAATTAATTGAAAGAGGTGACTTATGTTTAATGTCCAAACAGTGGGACCAGTTTCAAATGTCAGGTGAGGACAAGTATATGAACTTTTCCCTAGTTCTTCGAGGCTGAACGTGACCCTAGTAGAAATTGTAGTTACACTACCTGATCTTCACTTGATACAACTTATTTTGCTTGTATCTATTTAAACTCCCCATGAACCACAGATCTTTTGATTTTATCAGCTATGAATTGCTTGGAGTTTGTAGAGAAGCTATAACGGTTACTCTTTTCTGCTGTAGACGTTTTACTTAAATCTGTCATCCCAATACAAACAAAACCCTCAGGTGAGCCTACCTAAGGGCATCTTTGTGTTAACAACAAATATATTTAACGTCATACAGTGACGTGTGTTTTGCTATGGAGGACTTGCTGTTTAGATTAGAAGTGTCTACATTCAGCAAGTTCATAAAAGTTACTCCAGGGCATGTTCTGAAATACTAAGTTTAACTTTCTTCTTTTCCCTTTTCCTTTTGGTCCTTACCTCAGTTTTCTCTGCTTTCTCATTCTCTGATCTGTTTGAGCAATTCCTCTAATATCTGAAAACTTGAGTGTGGTGCTGTCTCCATTAAATTATGCTTCAAATCCTTAACTGTTTTGTGCTGTCAGGACAACGTCTAACTTGCAGAGTCATACTAGAAAGGCATAAGTTTGTTTTAACTTTGAGCATGATGGCCAACCGACAGATACATAGGGTCCTAAGACCTTCAGACCTCTGAGAGGGGAACAAACACACTACAGCAGGGTAGGCAGAGCATTCTGTTTGCTATTTTGGATTAGTTACATGTCTTTACCTTTCTTTGAGGACTTCAGCATTTGACAAAGTCAGTGCTGTAGTGTCCTGATGAAGTCAGCTGATGTTGATTGTTCTGCATGACTACATCTGCTGTACATTGTCCAAGAACTGGAAAGACATCATGTTATAGTGATTAGAAATAAAAGATTAAGACCTTAGTATCAGAAGAGGAATTATCATTGTGTAACATTTTTTTTTAATTAAGCTTAGGTCAAATGTGTAAAGGCATTAATTTCTCAGTACTATCCTCAATGTAGCCAGACACTTGATGTTATTAATTCTGTTAAATGCTGTTTTAGTAATGTTAAATACAAGTGACAAGGGTCATTTAAGGTGTCTCAATTCCTACTTAAAAATCTGCAATAAAATTCAGCCATTACATTATACTGAGGATTTCTCTTCAGTCACGCTAAGCTTAGCAAGCAGCTGGGTCTGAGATAAAGCACTTGCCAATAACCACGGACGAGTACTAAGTTACGCTAATTTAGCTGAGCTTGGTTGGAGCTGACCACAAGAGTCACAATTCAGGATGGAATTGAAATGGAATTTTACATTGGAGTGAGGGACCCTGATTAATGCAGTGTCTGTTAGGCAAACTGAATGGTCTCCCTTCTGCAGCATGTGTATATTGTACTCTTTCCTGAAGCCAGTGAACCACATCAGTGGTTTTTACTTGGATTGCTGTATGATGTCCTTAGTTGGTACCGTGCTGCTCTGGAAGTAATTTACAACAGTACACTGATGATTACATGACTTTTCTGAAATGGTTTCATTTGATTTCATGAGGGTAGTCATCATGAGTCAGGTCTGAATCTGCTGTGGCTGCAGCAGAAGGGGGATCTTACAACTATCTGAACTGGAATGCATTTCTAAAGCCTGAAAAACTGTGCAATAATCTGCGGTTGTTAACATGACTGAGTTCACTGTTCTAATGGTAATCCATAGAGCGTGTCTTGCATCCAGGCAGTCACTGGAGAGACCCGAGTTTTAGCACTAGTAGCAAATGGTAGGTGTTGCCTCCTATCTGTGAGTTTCAGAATGATCAAAGAAATATCTTAATCATTATAGTGTTGGAAGTAGTTTGCAGCTTACTCCAATTCTCAGTATTTACATTTTTTGCATACTACAGATTGTTCATGAAATAAAGTAGACATGATCATAACAAACAGGAATTGCAGTGATTTAGCAACTGTTATTAGATTGCACTGCTAAAAAAGGTGGGCTCCCAGGAAAGTGAACATGAGATTCAGAATTGGAAACCTTGAGGCAGAGGAAAGATGTGCATTTTCACATTTGCTGTGATACTAACAATCGAGAAAACAAGAAAAGTTTTGGAGAAAAAGTCATCTCGTCTGTAGTTGTGCCAAATCACCAACCTTTGAAAGAGAGATCTAATAAAGTACTTAAAGTTCTTACAGACAAAAATACTGGTCCAAAATTGCTTTCAAGTCTTTTGACATAGCTGGTGCTTAGGCTTGAATATGTAGTCAGTAACTTCCCCTGACTATAAATAGTTCCTTTGATGCTTCCTTCTTACCAGTATGACCAGAACTGTCACTCCTTACCTTCTGCTCTAGCCTGTTCAGTAGGAAGGCAGTAGTTACTGAATACGCCAGAGAATCCAGTTTTGACTGCTGTCTTTCAGTACATAACCAGGAAGGTCACAAATGGATTCTAATATTCATTCAGGCACTAGAGGAGTGGGAAGCTGAACCCACATCTTCAGGACAGAGCACTGATGACCATTCCATAGACTGTTTTGGGAAGTTGAGAAATCTGGTCTTTCTGCTGAAGATGTCTGTGTCAGCGGAGAATTTACATACGGAAAACACGTCTGGTCTATGGTGGGCATAAGAGAAAGAGTGCCAGTCTACTTCCAGCTTCAAATACAGTTCAGGCAGTTCTCTCAAGTAGAAAATGCATTAACTAATCCTTTCAACAGATACGTGACCCATGGAAAGCACTTGCTGCTTCTGTTTGTAATGAAAACCTGTTGCATTAATCTAACTGTGACTTTTAACTCTGTGTCAAATTAGGAAAAAGAAATTACAGCTGTTTGGGGAACCGTATTGTAAAACATCACTGCCATGTGTCCAGACATAACTGTCATGATGGCTGTGACTTTATGCCTTTATGCACAGAACTGGATTATGTAGTTTTTACTTATAGCAGATGTAGAGAACAACCACCTGAACCAAGAGGCAAATGACGTGTGCTGCTCATGGGGAGTTCACAGAGGTGTGGAAAGTTGCAGCAAGATGTGAATTATAGGATATAGTTACATCTGCATAAAATATCCACCATGTCAGGGCCTCAGGAGCATCCTTGAGCACCACTTATGACTTCTGTATGACACAAGTGATTCTAACCATTTTTTTTTTTACTCAAAGTATACTTCCAAATTATTTAAAGCCCAGTTATTTATGGTTACTGCTTGCAGCATTCAGGAGGTAGAGTTCATTCCTCACTCTGATCCTAGTATCAGGGATCCTTGCTTCTAATCCTGCTTCTCAGAGTCCTAGATATCTGACTATGTGCAAAATACAGGCAGTAATTTGGACCAGGTATCAGCACAGAAAAACAGTAGCTGTAAGTTTCTGCCATGAGGAAATTGGAGAGGAGGCTTCTATTTTTCTTGCTAAGCTCTGACCCAAAAATGTTGCTGAGAAATCAGCGGGCCAACAATGCATTTGTAGCTCATTGTCATAGGTCTTCATAATAGATGAATAGTCTTTGTAATGTATCCTTATAATGACTCACAGTGTGCCTGCCTAATGTGACAATTGGTATATTTGCAAGTGTTATATACCTTGATATTTTAATCTTTATTTATGCAGGGACTCAAACCAGTAGTTTCCACTGAATCCCCAGCTCCAATTTTTGGGACAACAAGTAATCCTGCTTCAGATTTACCAGCAACTGATTCTTTCTTCAGTACTAACAAGGTGCCAAACCTACAGAAAATTTTTCAGGTAATGACTACTTTGAGAGTAACTTAAAGAAAACTAGAGAATGGGACATATCTGTCCTTATTTGAATGTAGCTAACTACTTTTGTCATTCTACAATACCTAAATTCTCTTAAGTCTAGTCAAGAAATGTCAAGTACAGTACAACCTGTACACTTTACTACAAAACATATATATGCCTTGTATAGGAGATAAATACAGAAAGTGGCAAGCCTAGTAACACTGTCTTTTTGCTGGCTTCAGAAGATGTTTGTTGTATTATTTGACTATTGAAAGCCCTTGGTCTCCGAGAATGCAAGTGTATTAAAGCAGCTCTGGAGGAGTAAAGTAGGTCATTGCTGTGCTGTGTATAGTTATTTGAATATTACTAAAGCCGTTTATAATGCAGCATAAAAAGAGCACAGTAAAGTTTTCAAGGCCTGTTTGTTAGCTATGCAATTTCTAAGTGTACTTAGAACTAGGACTTTTCGTAAAGTAAATTAGTTAAGCTTTTTTTTTTTTAAGCATCAAGAATGTCCTTCATATGTTCCCTTTCCTCTCTTACATGCCACTTGCATTTGGAATGTGTCAGTCCGACTTGGTGAATAATTTTTATACACATCTTTTCATCTTCTTTTGTTAGTGACACTTTTTCCATCCAAGTCTTTCTTTCCGCTTGCACTTAACACCTTTGGCTAATAAAATTTAACTTGCCTTCACACATTTGTCTTGTTAGATAAAAACCACATAATACACTTGATTATAGCTAGCCCTTCTGTCAGAGGGTTTCCCTCTCAGAAGTCTCCTGATTTGCCCAGGTAGCTTGTTCCTTAATGACCTTGGTATGGGTGTTAACTTCTTTATTGTTTGTTCCCACAGAAAGCAGATGGACTGCCAGTACACCTGAAACGAGGACTGCCAGATAAGCTGCTTTACAGGACCACTATGGCTCTAACAATAGGCGGGACTATCTACTGTCTGATAGCGCTGTACATGGCCTCACAACCACGACACCAAAAATAAGTGAACCACAACTCACAGGACTCGCAACACTTCTCTGAAGAACCTCCTGCATGTAGCTCTTTGCACTTAAATCTGTGGTCACATAGGGTTCATTGTTAAATTCCTTGGAGAAAATGTTTTTACATTGGTTGCCTTATGTATTCTAAAAAAGAATATAAACAGAGACAAATACATAATTTTAACATATGGATGTAGCTTTTGTTGTGTGGGAATGTATGAAGAATTGTGGAAAGTTAAGCTTTTCCTTCTTTCCCTCCCCTAACTTAATGTTAGAGAGAGGACAGGACAAATACTTTGTGGGCCATGAGCCACATTCCTTAGTGGAAGGATGCTGCTAGTTTCCAAAACACTAAAAGAAATAACTGTTATAGCATACTGGTCACCTTTTTGTCATGTGCAGCTCATTTTACATAAGCAGCTAGCAGTGGAACTTTTCCCAATGCTGGTATATTATGAAATATTTGTACCTCTGGTGGTAGGACAAAGGGCTTGTCTCCTTGGAGCATTCACAGTGGATTTATTCTGTAACTTTAGCATCACTGTGTGCAGCAGAGTGTACCAGTATTGTGGCATCAGTTATACTGGTTTTTGGACTTTCATTTGTCAAACTGTATTGTGGAATAAAGATAACCACGTGAATACTAAAACAGGCAAGTCTTGGAAGTTTCAGACCGCTTCAGCTGGCCTGGTAGGGAAATAAACATATTGGTACATTTTAAAATTCAACTTGTAGATCTCAAACCAGTCAATTGATTCAGCTGTCTTGCTGTCATCTTTTTGAGATGGTAAATATCTTAAAACCCTCTCTCAGATCTCATTGTGTGTTTATAATCTTTGGTGAAACAGGTCACTGTCGTAACTCAGCTGCTTATTATTTTCAGTGCCCACACATGGCTATTTATGTACTCACATACACATACATTTGCTTTGCTCTGTGGGTGGAAGAGTGACAAGTCAATAAAAACCCTTTATGGATTTCCTTTCCCTTGTAATAGCATAGCCTTGAACTGCAAGTTTCATACAAGCCTTTGATAGATCCTCCTCTGTCCCTGAACATCAGTTGTTCACTCTTGTCACCCAGGCCCTGGATAAGCATGGGTTTACTGACCTCTGTACAGGTCCTATCTCCCAGAACTGTGCATAAGTAACCTCAAATGTAAATAAGAAAACTTGTTGATAAGGAACCTAAAACTTCCATTTCTACAATCTATTCCTAAAAACATTCTGATTTTTTTTTTTTCAGTGAAGTTGCATAGAAGCCTTATTACTGATGGCTGTGTTGCCTCTCCTGATAAAACATTTTATCCTCAGTAGTCCATCCTTCCAAGGCGTTAAGAGTCTTTTGCTGTAGCCCTTCCCTACAAAAATTTTCCAATAAAGGATACGTTGCTTATAAACTTGATAGGTAGATTTTCACGAAGATGGGTTTTGCTCAGAGTATTTCTGTGCGCTTAGTTTTTTGATTGGGGTTTGTTTTTTTTTTGTGGGGAGAGGGTAAAAACTTCCTGCTTGTTGCTAAAACAGACATGGATAAAGTAGTTAAGCTGTTATCCCGTAGCTCATTAGCTAGTGGGAATACCCTTCAAGTACTTGTGGAAAGATTTATCACTCAGGTCCAGCTTGCGTAAAGGGAACTCAGCTAGGAGACTACATTCATATTTCGCTTACAGAGGTCATGGCTGAAGCTATGAATATCAGAATTGTCTTCCTACTGCCCTAGGCCTAGCTTTTTCCAGCTGTCAGCTGGTAAAAACGTGTGCTTGAGGGAAAAAACACCACCATCAGATTTTGCAAATAAACAGAGACTACCTACTCCTTGCCTTTTTTTTTTTTTTTCCCTCTTCAGTGTTTGGAGTTTGAAAAGCTATTTTCACTTTGCCCTTCTCAGACAAGTTGACTCCATTGAAGCAGGATGAGAGTGCTGCTTCAGGTGGTAAGGTTCGCATCCCTGGTTCACTTGGGTGTTAAGGAACAAAGAGGGTTGTCTGCAGCCAAGGATACAGCTCCAGTCATGAAAGAGGAGACTGCATTTCTGTATTCAGACAGCAGAGTGTTCTGAAAAACAGGGAAGCTTGCAGGCTGAAACCAGGAGTTTAAGCTGTGGCAGCAAAATCTTGCCCCTTTTCTCAATTAGTTTTGAGATCATCATAAAGAAATTACAACATGGGAAATGCTTTTTTCTTCCTAGAAAAAAATAATGCAGTTAAATATCTATTTTAAAATATTTCTGATGCTGGACTTCTCTGAGGATTCAAGACTGTTTAAGTGTTTTGAATTATTATTTGTAATAGGGAGACCTAATCATTATCTTAAGCCTTCAACAACACACCTTTAAAACTAGTCTGACCCTGGCCTGATGTGACATAAGGTCTTAAGGAAGAGCTAGGGGTGACTTGCAGCATAAAGTAGGCTACTTAAATATTTTGAGTTGCCATCCCCAGAAGTAAGAATATGGTGGGTACTACAACTTTATTATGTGTTTTATGTTCTGCTTGTTCTCTCAGTTTTGTCTTAGAATATAGCCTACCAGCACTGAGACAGGAAGAAAAAAACCATGCATTTTTAAATGATAGCTTAGACTAGTGTTTTTTTCTTGAATGTACAGTAGAGAATTATAAGCAGCTCTCATTTCCCAAGGTATTGGATGTGAAAAGGAAAGCAGCTGAGAATTACAGTACTCAGAAACAAAATTATCTCATGGATAATCATCCATCCTCTACGGCATTATCTTATTGTTGAGAGTCAGTGGTTTTCCTTCTTAAATGATTTCTCTGACAACCTAGATTCAATAGTTATGTCTTTGTAATGTTTTTTAAATAAAATTGGCCCCACACACACTTTTTATGTGGGAGTAGTAGAACAAATGCATTTGAGAAGACACTGATAGTATGCATGTATGTCTTTCAGCTGCTTTAAAAATAAAAGTATGTTAAGAAGAGGATTCCTCCACAGTATTATAGGGTGACCATACAGTCTCAACTGGCTTTTGCCTTAACATTTTAAATTGTCCATAGACTATTTCCATACTAGGACATTAACTGACTGATCTTGCCTTAAAGTAAAGCTTTCAAATTAAAAGGAACTGTAAGGAATAAAAGCAAGAAAAACTCTTAAATTTGGACAAAATCTTACAGACCTCAAAAAGTCAAATTAAGTGTTTAAGAGCTGTTTCCTTGCACATAGGTGCATAGTACTCAGCTCTTGGTACTAAAAATGCCAAGATCATGGGTTTGATCCCTGTACAGGCCATTCACTTAAGAGTTGACTCGATGATCCATGTGGATCCCTTCCAACTAATACTTGCTCTGTCTTGACCCTCCTTCCTCCCTTCCAAGAGGCTGTAGAAGAATCACAAGATCAGAGTTTTTTTGTGCTCCTGTCACAAACCATTACTCCTGTAGTACTCCATTACTTAAAATCTGACAAATCCAGATGCTTTTACACAAAGAGAAAAAAATGCATGCACGGGATAAGTTAGTTGCACGTACGGGGTTAGTTGCACATAAAATCATGCTAAACTGTTCTAAAAAAGTTACAAGATATCTGCATTTTCTGAGTATGCTAGCTTTTTCCCATTTCCAGCTCTTCACCTCAGTGAAGAGTTTCATAAAAAGTGCAAAGGTTGATCTGTTTTGAAATGGACAGTGAGAACTCACTTGGAATTTAAGCATTAATTTTAAGCAATAGGCATGATAACCTTTTAAGCATTTTGCATAATCAGTACTAATTGCATCTTCGTTTATAAAAGCAATTCCAGTTAGCTGCAGTGCAAGTGATGCACAGATTGCTAAGAAATAGAAGCATATTTGCTGTGAAAGGGAATGCAAGCATCCCTGTGGATCAAGAAATAAGGTATAACGCTGTCAAGCGTCACTGTGGCACCTCACTAACACCAGATCTTATCTCCTGGTGCTTGCTTCTCATGCGGTCCCAGACTGCTTTTGGTTATGGCAGTAGAGAGAAGGAACCAATTTTTTGTACATTAATTATTTTAAAACACAAGAAAGTGGAATTTGAGGGTCTGTTTCCCCACACATAGACACC